>CATKHJ010223303.1:0-14645 GCA_949750685.1 Vernicia montana | reverse complement strand
ATATATATTTCTAAGTATAATTTTTAATCAAATTTTATTTAGCTATTTAAAAAATAAACTTGCAATAAAATTCTTTGAATTTACACATTGATTTCCATTTCAAATTCAACCAAACAAAGATTCAATATGTAAAAGTAACTTTTAAATGAAATTTAATTTTGGATTTTTTTTAACATGTTTTAATTTTTTTATTATTTATTTTTTAAAAAATGGGATTTTAGGGGTACGTTTAGGACACGAAACTCAAAGCAGATCCACTAATCCAACCAATAATATTCAACCAACATGACAGTCCATGCTAGTTTACCGTGAGCCTCACTTCCTAAGGCTTAACAGAGCAAAGCACAAAAGAGGTGTTAAACCTAAACTCCAAAAACCTCCAACAGAGAACCCACAAAGAGAGCCAAACCGCAAAACACAAAATCACTCCTTTTTCAGATCCGCTCTCTGTTTCTCTTGATTGGTAATCTCATCTCCTTTCAATTTCCATTATCTAACACAAGCCAGTAATAGCTCTGCACTCTTATATATATATATATCACATTATACAGCAACTCTTTTTATTTTCTTCTTCTTCTTCTTCTTCTTCTTTTTTCTTTTTCCCAATTTTGATATGATTTATTAATTCGATCTTGAAAATCGATTTTTTTGGCGTTTATTACATTCGTTTCTTCCAGTTAGTGATTGGAATCAAAGTTTTTGGAATGGGTTCACCTTGTGTTTGATAAAAGTCCTCAGAGAATTCTGCATTTGAAGGGATTGTATTTTTGGATTAAATGGACGTCAGAGATATATATTCTCAATATAGGGTCTAGAAATCATGGTTTTTTATATACGGGGATGTTACTGTTTGGGAAAAATCCTCGTATGCTAGTTCTTTTCGAGTTTTAATGTTTATGGGTTTTCAGTTTGGTAAATGGGTATTGAAGATATTTTGAGATTAGTGCGTAGGATATTAAGATTACTGTATGGTTATGTTTCAGTTTGAGGAACAACCGATAACATGCTCTCTCTGCGACCTATTCGCAGATTCTGCCATTCTGCTGCTGTCGTTGCATCAACAAGTGACAGCTCTGCAGTTGTATCTAATCACGTTTTGAATCATAAACCTTTGGAGGAACCTCCACTTATCAAGCTAAAAGCTGAGCGAGACCCCGACAAGTTATTTAACCTTTTCAAGGCTAATGCTCAGAATAGGCTTGTTATTGAGAACCGGTTTGCATTTGAAGACACTGTCTCTCGTTTAGCTGGTGCTCGCCGGTTTGATTACATTGAGCATTTGCTTGAGCACCAAAAGACTCTTCCACAAGGTAGGCGTGAAGGGTTTATTGTGAGGATCATAATGTTGTATGGTAAGGCAGGGATGACTAAGCATGCTTTAGATACTTTTTATGATATGCATTTATATGGGTGTAAAAGGACTGTTAAATCTTTCAATGCTGCCCTTAAGGTCTTGACAGGAACTCGTGATTTAGGAGCAATTGAGTCATTTTTCAGTGAGGCTCCTAATAAATTTGACTTTATATTGGATATTTTTTCAGTTAACATTATTATTAAGGCTTTCTGTGAGATGGGTATTTTGGATAAAGCCTATTTGATCATGGTACAGATGGAAAAGTTAGGGATAAGACCTGATGTGATTACATACACAACACTTATATCAGCATTTTATAGGAATAAACGATGGGAGATTGGTAATGGCTTGTGGAATCTTATGGTGCTTAAGGGGTGCTTACCCAACCTTGCAACGTTTAATGTTAGGATTCAATATCTAGTTAATAGTAGACAATCATGGCAAGCTAATGATGTGATGCGTTTTATGCAGAGAATTGGGATTGCACCTGATGAGGTTACATATAATTTGGTTATAAAAGGATTTTGTCAGGCTGGTTATCTTGAGATGGCCAAAAGGGTTTACTCTGCTTTACATGGTAAGGGATATAAGCCCAATGTTAAAATTTACCAAACCATGATTCATTATTTATGCAAGGGTAGGGAGTTTGATTTGGCATTTACAATGTGCAAAGACTGCATTCAAAAGAATTGGTGTTTGAATGTTGATACCATTTATGCACTGCTTGATGGGCTAAAAAAGAATGGGCAGCTTGACAAGGCTAGGACGATAGTGACATTTGCTCAAAGAAGAGTGCCTCCTTTTTCTTCAAAGCAATTGAGTTCTTTCCAGTCCATATTGTCTAGCAGTTGATCAAAAGACATGAATGAGTTTGATCATTGTAATCTGCTGCTTAACAGGATGAGCTGTTCTTTTCACTCCATTTTGGTAGATTTGCAGAACTAAATGGACACTGAATCTTAGTGGGTAATATTGGATCAAGGGAAACATCCATTTTATTACATTAATTTGTTGTGCCAACTCAATAAAGCTCATGATGAAATGAAACTTCTAATGGACAGTGCCATGATTCTTGTAAGTTGCCAATTTCATGCAGGTGCTTCTCTCTTTCTATTTCCAGTTCACATGTAACGGTAAATATATAAGTTTTTGTGTGTGTGTGTGTGTGTGTGCATACATATTCATATAATTTATGATTATTTTTCAACCTAGAATGTAATCATTTTGTATGCCTACTTTTGTCAATGGTCACTCCTTTCAAGTTGATTTGCCATACCATTTATAGCGGCACATATGAGTTAATATATTAAAGTTTGGCTAATTAATTGGCTGTATATGCTATGATGATATGTTACATGAGTTATATATTTGAAGTTTTGATTTGATAGTAGTTGATTTCTAAGATCATGCATGCTGTTCTTTTTTTGTCAGCATTATTTGTAAAGAGCTCAATGGCCAACAGAAAGAAGTCAATAATCTCCTTGTTCTATATTGATTAGATGCTAATATTGGTAAGCATAGTATTTTGCTCATTACTGTTGGGATTAGCATATGCATTAAATTATATAAGATACTTGTTTCTTTATTATTCTAGTTTCTAGATGCCCGTAAATTTCAAATTTGAGCTTAATATGTTACAAATGAAAAACATATATATGTCTATAAGCTTGCATGTGAAGTTTAGTGTTTATTTCTATTTTTAAATGTTTGATATTATAGTCAGTTGCAACTAATAGCTGTGATTTATTGTTTTGAAAAATACTCTATTGTATTACCTCCATAAATATTATTGTTGTATCTTAGAGGGCTAGAATGTAATTCAGTTATTGAGTAATAACTATAAGTTTGTCTTGGTAGCAGATAAACAATGAGAAGGTAATTGCTTTTGGTGATCCCTTATCTCATTTTAATTGGGTAGGCTCCCATGTAAATAGGAATAATAGGACATTTTAGAGGAAATTTAGAGTGTGAATGCAAGTATATAAAACCTGACAGGGAAGTGTGGCATTGCACAGATGCCAACTCTTGTTATTTTCATTAAAAGAATATTCTTCTTTCCTTATTTTGAGGTGACCCTAATGTGCTGTTTGGTTGGAAGGAAGGAAATGAATTAAGTGAAGAAAGAGATTAAACAGGAGGAGGATTGGGTTTACTTTATGCTGTTTGGGGATAAATGAGAGAAGGAAAAGATGGAGTCTTCACTTTTAAATGCATTGATAATTTAGCCATTTAAATACAACTTTTACTTGTAAATTATAGGGGCAAAAAATAGATAATGTATTTAGAAACTTCTCCCCTCTAATCCTTCCAATTTATAAAGATATTTGGTTGTCCTTCCTAACATATCTTTCCAGCCAAACAATGGAAAATGGCTGTCCAGTCAATACTTTCCCTCTTTTTGTTCTTTCCTCCCTTGCCTTCCTTCATACAAAACATGGTGTAAAAGAGGGAAGATGACATATACTAAATGGTGTTCATTATTACTCAGATCTGCAGATTAATTCATCTAATGTAAAATGAAATATAATTTTAGGAAAATAACAAAAATGATCCTGAGATTTAGTGCTAATTTCAATTTGATCCTCTTATTTAAATATATCTTCCCTTTGTTCCCTTAAGTTTCAGAGAACATGGCACTTCGGCTCCAAATTAACTGAAAAATAGTACAGGACATGGTTTTTTGAAAACTTCAAACTTAGTTTCAAAATTGACTAAATACAGTGTACTTTATGTGCAAAATGTTAATACTGTTTTAAATTGTTCTAGGGACCAAAAAGTGAAAATTTTGGAATTTTAAGATTAACACTAAATGTTAGTGGGTTTTTGTAGTTTCCCTAATTATTTAAGCTATAAATCTATAGTGAGAAGCCTAAATAGAGAGGGATTTACCTTGCACAAGGTTTGGAATGTAAATTACAATATGGGGAGAAAAAAGAACTTTTATTTGTCAGATTGTTTGCTGAAATCACTAACCGAAGATCTCATCTTTGACATGTCCAACTTGTATTCCTTTTTAGAGCTTTGGGAGATCTGATAGCTAGTCTACAATTTTTTATATAGATGAGATTTGAGAGATCTTTCCTCTTTTAGCAAGTACAGATGTCTCTTTTCGTTGTTTCCTGTTTTCACCGTCTTTCTCTTTTCAGCTAATTTTGGATATGGCTTTGTTGACATAATGCTAATGTTTAAGAAAACAATTTTTAATTGGATATAAAAGTTCAATCCATCGACCAAAACCTAGAGGTTTGAGTTTGAATTAAAGTCGGGGAATGACAGAAAATCTTATACTTTGTTGACCTTTTATCACTTTATGGGAATGTTGATATATAAGGCTTCACTTCCTCACTGTTTGATGTTTATTTTCTGACCTACTTGTTGAAAAGTCTATATTTACATGTTGGATAAACCAAGGATTTAAACCAGTAACTTTGTCTATGTATTTCTATTTAATGATCGATGGAACTATAAATTAGGAAAAGAAACCAAAAGATTTTTTGGCATAAGTTCATTTTTTCTTTTGCACCAGAAAATGCATATTTTCTCTGTTCTTAAATTGCAACTGGTCTGCTCAAATAGAAAGGAACATTTACCCTTTTTCCCTTTTGTTCTCATTGAAGTATTGAAGTCACAAATCAACATTGGCTTGGCCAAAAAGTTCAAGCTCATGCCCTCAAATGAAAGGTGCTGTTGCTGAATCAATGGGAGCAGGAGCGATGTGCAGGATGGAAGTTGCAACTTGCAAATCAACATTGGGCACTGCCAAAAAGTTAAAACCCTCAAATAAAGGGTGCTATTGCTGAATCAGCAGCCAATGGGGTAGGAGCGACCTGCGAATTCCTTTACTGGCTTTGGCAGCTGAACACGGTCTTAAATTGAAAATCCTGGTCTCTGACTTGCTAGTTTGATAAGAGTCATTCTGACCTGTAACTTGTTGGCTGGATGGATCTGGATGAAGAAGTGGATATACTTAATCACATATGTATTTAGTAACATTCATTCCTATAAGTGAATAGTTTATCGATGAGGTGCCTGAACATGGCCTTAGTTCCAAATTGAGGTGAATTCAGTGTAATTGTTGGTGCGTTCCGTGCTTGGCCGTTAAATTGGATGCTAAAAGGTAGGTATTAGCATCACAAAATAAGAAGCTCCATGTTTTTCTTCTATCTAGCATAATTTACTTGACGAAAGAATTGGCCTTCAATTAATTTTGCCTTAACAAGATCCAAGTTTATTGCCATCAATTTTGGGGGGATAATGGAGTACATTGACAACTAGTCATAAAAAGCATTGTATTTGAACATATAAGAAGAAGGAAATTACTTACAAGTCATAAAAGCATTGAGGATTAACTTTGTTGGTAAAGGAGTTTGTGATTCTCCTTATTTTTGGATGATGTTATAAATGATTTTTTTTTTTTTTGGATGATATTAAAAATGAACTTAGCGACGCTACCTTAATGCAAAACCCCCAAAAAAAAAAAAAAAAAAAAAATTATATTTGCAAATTTACAGGTCATCATGTTTGGCAGAATAGAAATTAAAATAAATAAATAAATTATACCAAAAATAAATATCAGTTCTGATATGTTCTAAACTCAAACCCAGCATTTGAAGGGTTGCTCTTTGCACCACTTGGAAGAAAATATACTTAAAATTTATACTCAGAGTTGTAGACCAAAGACACAGAATACTTGAAAATTCAAATCCAAATGCATAAAACTCATCATCCCATAGCCATTTGCTCATCGCTTTCTTATGTCTAAAACTCTTCTCTCTCGTATCAAGCCCCATCACCACCCAAAACCCACTTCTTCTCGCATTCCTTCTACTCCCCACGTCAAAAATCTCGTCAAAGACACCATCCGAATTATCAAAACCGACCCACTATGGCAAGAATCACTCGTAATCCGTTTCTCCGAGACGGAAACCCAAGTTTCAGAGATTGTTCACTTTGTGTTTGATCAAATTCATGACCCACAGTTGGGTCTTGAGTTCTTTAAATGGGCCTCAAAGCAATCAGATTGTAGCTATTCCTTAAATGGGTTTGCTTGTTCTTCGCTTCTGAAGCTCTTAGCAAGATGTAGACTGTTTAAAGAGACTGAGAATTTGTTGAAGACAATGAAATCCAAGGATTTGACGCCCACATGTGAAGCTTTGAGTGTTGTTATTCGTATGTATGCAGATTCTGGGTTGGTTAATAAGGCTCTTGAATTGTACCATATTGTTATTGATGTCCATAATTGTGTGCCCGATCTTTTTGCTTGCAATTCACTGCTCAATGTGTTGGTACATCATGGAAAGATTGACATTGCACGTAAAGTGTATGATGAAATGGTTGATAGAGATGGCGATGTTGATAATTATACTGTTTGTATAATGTTAAGGGGCTTGTGTAAAGAAGGGAAGGTTGAGGTGGGTAGGCACTTGATTGAGGAGAGGTGGGGAAAGGGATGTGTGCCAAATATTGTGTTTTATAACACGCTAATTGATGGATATTGTAAGAAAGGAGATATTGAAGGGGCTAATTTGCTTTTCAAGGAGTTGAAAATGAAGGGATTTTTACCTACATTTAAGACTTACGGAGCTATGATTAATGGGTTTTGTAAGACAGGCAAGTTTGAGGCAGTTGATAAGCTTTTGATGGAAATGGAGGAGAGGGGTTTGGCTGTTAGTGTTAACATTTATAATATTATCATTGATGCTCGATTTAAGCATGGTTGTGAAATTGAAACAGCAGAGACTGTAAGATGGATGATTGAGAGGGGTTGTGAGCCTGACATAGCAACATATAATACTTTGATTAGTGGTTCATGTAGCAATGGAAAAGTTAATGAAGCCGAACAACTTCTAGAACAGGCAATGAAAAAGGGATTGTTGCCAAATAAATTTAGTTATACTCCACTTATACATGTCTGTTGCAAACAAGGGGAATATGTTAGGGCCTCAGATTTGCTAATTGAGATGTCAGAAAGAGGACATGTGCCTGATTTGGTTACTTATGGAGCACTTGTCCATGGGCTTGTTGTTGCAGGGGAGGTTGATGTTGCATTGACAGTTCGAGATAAAATGATGGAGAGGGGAGTATTGCCTGATGCAAATATTTACAATGTTTTGATGAGTGGACTCTGCAAGAAAGGGAAGCTTCCTGCTGCCAAGCTGCTGCTTGTGGAGATGCTTGACCAAAATGTAGCTCCTGATGCATTTGTTAAAGCCACCATGGTTGATGGATTTATAAGACATGGTCACCTTGATGAGGCCAAAAAACTCTTTCAGCTCACAATTGAAAGGGGTATTGATCCTGATGTTGTTGAATATAATGCCATGATTAAGGGTTATTGCAAATATGGAATGATGAATGAGGCACTGCTATGCTTTAAAAGAATGACAAAAGGGGCTCATTCTCCAGATGAGTTCACATATTCCACAATCATAGATGGCTATGTAAAGCAGAATGACTTGCATGGAGCACTGAGGATGTTTGGACTGATGGTGAAACAGGCATGGAAACCAAATGTGGTAACTTATTCCTCTCTAATTAATGGGTTTTGTCGCAATGGAGACTTCAACAGGGCCGAAAAAACTTTTGAAGAGATGCGATCTTGTGGATTGGAGCCTAATGTAGTAACATACACTATCCTTATTGGTTGCTTTTGTAAGGATGGTAATCTCACAAAAGCTAGCTTCTTTTTTGAGCTAATGTTGATAAACAAGTGCATTCCTAATGATGTTACCTTCAATTATCTGATCAATGGGTTAACCAATAACATAGAAACTGCAATTAGAAGTGAGTCTCAACAGAATGGAAATTCTCTAGCCCTGAAATTTTTTGGAATGATGATAGCAGATGGATGGGATCGGAGGGGTGCTGCCTATAATTCTATCCTTGTATGCCTTTGCCAACATAAAATGGTGAAACCTGCTTTGCAGTTGCATGATAAAATGATGAGTAAGGGGTTCCCTCCCGATCCTGTTTCTTTTGTTGCATTGCTACATGGTCTTTGCTCGGAAGGAAGGTTGCAGGAGTGGAAAAATGTCATCTCCTGTAATTTTAATGAACAGGAACTCCAAATTGCTGTCAAGTACTCAGAGAAATTGGATCAGTTCCTCTTCAAAGGACTAACTTCTGATGCCTCACGTATTTTGCATACCTTGGTTGAAAAGTTCAAGCTCCACATCCAAGAAGTGGATAACCTAAAAGTCTCGTCAAGATAGAAAAGGGATGAAATTTTGAGACCTGGCTTTGGTTGTGCTTTGAATTGAGTTGGCAGTTAAATGAAGTGATGGGGCTACATGTTTTGTTCTAGTAATTGTTCCGAATGCTTATGTGGTCTGCCAAACAATCCTTTAACATCCTGTTGGTTATCTGATCTGATAATCTGTAGGGTGATGCGGCCCTTGAGGATGATGTCAGTGTGGCATAAAGTTTTGGAAGTTAAATTCTTATAGGGGTCATGCATTTAATCTATGAAGAGATAATGGATTTGGCAGTGCCTGATTGATTATAACTCAATTTTGCTGCTGCAGCACAGAGTTTGATACTGTCCAATTACAGTTACACATTTGTACAGTATCTGTAACTATATTGTGAACAAAGGTATTTTGCAACTATCGGCAAGATATGGAAGGAGACGCGACTTTGCTTTTGGAGATATGTACCAGACCATCAATTTGTGCATCTTTCAATCCAATGCAGATAGGAGAAAAAAATAATCTATAGACTCAAAAATTGACGTTTTGATTTTGCTCACTTGTAAATTATTTAACAAATATGATGTAATGACCATTACAATTGGACTAAGACTGTAGAAACAAGAGCAATTTCCTAGAATATCATTGTCTCTGATCCTTTATTTACTGCTACTGTGTTGCATGTAATTAATACTCTTTCAAATCCTGCATGAAACAGAAACGGTTATGTTCATAGAAAATCAGTTATAAAAAATACATGTCAACTAGGAGAGGAACGATTAATTTACTGTATAAATTCGACATTAATTTTTCGTATGATGTGCAATTGCAGCAAATGCATCTCTAGACATGAGAATGGTGGAGGGACATGGTGTTTTTGGGCAAAAATCCACCACCTTGACATCGATGGTTTTACGCTTGCAAGACCTATTAGCTCCACTCGGGCATCTCAATCTATAACGCCTTCCACATGCAACACCGTTGTCCCACAATCCTTCACTTACTGCAACAAACAGATTTCCAGGTGGGAAATGATCCTCCCTGTTTCCATTGCATCTGGTAGCTGCAAAATTTGAAAAAAACTAATGAATGTAAAAAGGGACAAATTTTACAAAAGATAATATATTTACTTGAGTTCTCTTTTTAGCTGTCTTGTTTGAGGCATTGTCTGTTCTTCCAAAAATTTACTTTGTTGATGGGCTTTGAACGTTAAGTCATTTGCTGTTATTACACCATCAATGTACAGCAAACAATCATGATTGTAATTATTGTTTCATAGTAAAGTTATGTGCAAAAATTTACAAATACGAGGATAGATATCCTTGAAGTAAGCCTTTTATTATTATTATTAATTTTCTTTAATATAAGTAATGATAATTCTTATCAGTTCCCTTTAAAAAAAATCAAAATTGTGGGGGGTGTGTTAATTAATTTTCAGATATAAACCCCTTAGGCAAATATATTAGCAACTCAAATTAGCTGGTTTCCACAAACGATCCAAGTTTTGTCATTTACTATTTGATGGGTGGCTTTCACATTCGAGAAAGTAACACATTGTGGTACTTGTAGTATGTTAGAAATTGAAGTTCAAACTTGGTTTTATTAAAAAACAATCACTTTCGTTTACGAAATGGGATAAAATAGTTATTCCATGAAATGAAATTATTATTTCTCGTTTCTTATAAAATTTATATTTTAAAAAATATTTATTATATATAATAAATTATTATATATTTAAATTTTAATTAAACTTTGTGATTATAAATTATATTATTCTATAAAATAACTATTCAAAAGACGAAATGGAATAATTAGTATTCCTATTATATTTCATGCTGTTTATGAACCAAATAAGCCCACATTGAAAAAATAATTTGAAATTATTCTTTGGCAGTTTTGGAGTTTCTATACAGTAATGCAAAACCCTGAGTAGAAGAAAAATCATAATTTCCTATATGAATATATTTTTTATAACGCAACCCAAGCCACATTGTTGCACAATTTGCTCATTCTATTTTAATCAATTTCCGCGAGTCCTGCTGTCTACCAAACTTTCAATTAGAACAGCAATAAGCATGATATCAAATACTAAAAAGAAACTAAAGTACATGATTAAACCATGAGAAAGAAAATATAGAGCATAAGTCACAATTTGAATTCACAAAAGCAGTCAGGCAAAGCAGAACCTCTTCCCATGACAAAATCTTCTTTGTGAGCTGTCCATAAGGCCTGCATCAACTCTTCCCCTTTCAAACCCTGAAAAGTGAGCTCTGCAAAGGCTCTTCGGCTTAAGAAGAGGGTTTTATACAGTCCCTTATAAGCTCGCATAGCAGCAACCATCTTGTCCATGTTACCAAAATAAGTAGCCATATAAGAATCGCTGTTAATAGATACGTAATAGTCCAAGGCAGCTTTTGTGTTCCCATGCATGCTTGTGAAATCCTCACCACTAAGTAGCTCAGCCTTTTTAAAAACATTGGTGTAGACAGATGTTAATCCTTCAATTTCCATCAGGCCATCCCCAGCTGCAAGATATATATTTGTGTTTGTAGGAATGGAAAGTGCCTGAAGTATGAGGGCTGTCTCATTAGGCGTGAGGGGACACTTGCCCCGTTTTCTCCAAATACGGGCCAACTCTCCACTCCATGGTTTCCTATCATCCCTTGCAGCTTCAATGGCTTCCATTGAAGCAGAAGAAAGGCCTGAGTATTCACATTGGCTGTATGCAACCATATCAGGCTCAAATCGTAGGTGAAGTGAGAGAAAGGGTTTGGGTATAGCTTCCAGAAGTTCTGAGGCTTTCTTTTCCAAGGATCTTGTAAGGCGTAATGCACTATAACAAGCTTGGCAAAGTGCAGCTTTTGCATATGCAGGATACCTACAAAATGAAACAAACTTTAAGCATTTCAATTGTATCCATGAGATCCAAATTGAGCAAATGTTTTGAAACCCCTTTTGGAAATAACTCAAATACTGATTATTATACTTAAACATTTGATTGAGATTCTATGGCCATTAAAAGAAGAAAGTAGGCTTATTAACAGAGTGGTTATCCCAATTCAACAATGCTTTAGATGTAAAAACATGCAAGAAAGTCAAGCTAGAATAAACTACCTGTCCCTTCTTTGGCTAATTGCTGGTGTAATTGAAATATAGTGGTGTTCCAATAGGGATGGAAGAACACTTTCAATGTAATCAAATTGGCCTTTGCGTTTGCTACAGTCTACATGAAATGGATCTTTTGATGCAATCTCTGGGGGCAATTCTTTAACAACTTTAACAAAGACATTTATCTGTTGAATGAAGTAATCGACATCAAACACATCTGCAAAGCCACTGAGGTAAGAATAATGTGTTAATATTAACATGGTCTGTAAAAGAAGAATCAAATGTAATACATCAACATAACCTGAAAAAGGGAAGAAAAAAGATGAGGAAAAGAAAAGTAAGAGAATAGTAATGCATCAACAAGGCTTTAGCCTTTTTTGAACTCCACGATATTATACAAAAAAATATACACCTTTTAACAATTTGAAAATGTTACTTTGAAAAGAAGTTCCTACTGAGTTCATTATATTACACAAAACCATAAGATGGAATGCCAACCAAGAAAAGAAAAAGAAAATTAAGTTTAAAAACTAAGAGAACTCATCATCAAAATTTAAAATATGACACCTACAAGGCTACAAGAAAGGAGATTAAGATCAATGAAAAGGTCGTACATTTGTAGGAGCGCTTTCTATTTTATTTCTTTATCACGCAGGAAATATCACAAATTAACTATATCCACACACGATATGCAGAATAAGTAACCACAATCTAGAGAAGTTATAGTTCATGTTTAAACCATTGACAATAGAAAGTAGACCTTATTTCAATTTGTGAAAAAGGAAATATTCACTTCCTCGAAAGGAAACATTTCAAAACATTATTACATGTTAGTCCGATAACGTATTGGTCAATATACAAGGAGAACCAGCAATGTTGCAGTTACAATCTTCTTAGAATACCTAATTATCTGACAAAAAATAAATAAGGTGAGTTAGTCTCACTAATACTAGTTAAAATTTTGAGACTCACTCGAAAGAAACTATTTTTTATGGTGTTCAAACTTCAAATCACAAAAGCACAAACCATTTCCATTTTTTACACTCACTCCAAATTATGAAGAAACCAATGGATAAAAATAAACCAAAGTTACCTAGATTCATTCCAATATGCAGCCGCTTCAAACTTTGGCAAAACGACAGTTGCATTTAACAAACGAGCAATGCCAACACCATCACAGAACTGCTCACATTATAAATAAATAAGTTTACCACAGAAGCATGTAAGAACCAGGCATTTCTCACAAATATAAGCATCTACCGAACACTCACATCTCGTCTCATCTGATTGAGGCCACCATAGCAATCCACACGAATATATCCATTACTCTTTGCTGGCAGAGCTGCAGGATTTCACAAAAAACCAATGCAATTGTCTGCAATGAAAACCAATTAAATATCACTCAGAATTAAAAAGAAAAAACAAAGAAAAAAATTCATAGCCCTATAACCCAATCTAAATCCTATTCTTGGCCATAAGCACAGTCTAGATGTTCTCCCAAACACAAAATTTATTCCCAATTTCATATAAGGGAGAACAGTGGTTGAACTTGTGGCAAACAATTCCATAATTTTCAACCATTTGCAAAATATTTGAATCCTTGAACGACTCAAACTTAACTACTTCACAGCAGAATAAAAAACAAAACTTTATTTATGTCAGCCACATGCATTGTCTGAAATTTTTTTCTAATATTAATGTAGGTGAAATGAATTAACCCAGACTACCCAACTGAAGAAAGAAAAGCAAAGAAAGGAAATACAACACTAATAATTAACTGTAACAAAACTCACTTTAAATTCATATTTCAACTTCACCACTTGTATCATTAAACTTCACTATTTACAGACACACAAAAAAGGGGGGTATTTGAAAAACTTCAATCAAGCAATCACTAGAAACAAAGCAGTATTTGTACCAGTTAGATGTCCTTGAAGCCACCATTTGCAAGGCCTCCATTCCACAGCTCTTCTAACACTCCATATATCCAATTTGCCTCTGCATTACAGAAATTATTACAAATATATATTTAATTTCTCCATTACCAATACAAGAAATCATATGAAGAGTTAAGAAAGCTCAAATATGGTGAAAATTTTGAATTTACTCAAATGAATCTGAAGAGGGAACCAGGGTCGAAGAAAACGGCGTCGAAGGAGAGAGCAAAACGACGGCAAGGATAAGAGAGAGAGTGAAGATGGCGATGAACAATGGCTTTACAGAGACACCAATCATTTGATAAAGAATTTATCTTTTTGAGGAGAATTTGATCTGATTATTATTGATTGTGAAATTTGCAAAATTGGGTTTTTGAGTATCTGATCTCAGAACTGCTGGATTGGATCGTCCAACTTAAGCGCTTTTGAGATCTGTGAGCCACTGAATTTAATTCTCTGTAAGTAGCTTTGATTCATCAATGTAAGAAACTGGTACTGTAGCTTCAAATGGGTCGGGTCGGTCCGCCAAACTGGAGCAGGCTGTAAATGGACTGGGTTAGATCCAATTAGAAGCAAGCCCAAATTTATCCCAAATTATTTTGACTAAACAGTAAACACAATTTAAAATTATTTTAGTGGGTTGTATTCAATTTTCGTTAAGCTTAACTCAAAACCAAGGTTTTCAAATTCGATCCGATTTTAAAATTGGTGAAAACAGAGGGTCAAAAGTTAAAGGTTCAATCGAAATTGAACCAGGATCGACCCATAATTAAAATAAATATATTATAAATATTATACACAATATATTATAATTAATATTACCTATTAAAAATCATGATAATTAAAAAATATATTTTTAAATAAAATAAATTAATTAAGTAAATATTAATTAACAAATTTTTTAAATGGGAAAGATTGATTTTTTAATGTAAAAAACTTAAATTTATTTACAATATGATTAAAATTTATTTTTAATTTAGAAATTTAAATTTATTTTACAATATATTTAAAATTTACAGTTTAATTTTTTTAAAAAATGATTTTTAATTTATTTTGGAA
>CATKHJ010223250.1:0-13472 GCA_949750685.1 Vernicia montana | reverse complement strand
TTTGATTGTTGTTTTTGTTTTCTTTGTTTCTATTTGCTTTTTATTTTCTTTTTAGTTTAGCTTATATTATATCACTTTGTCTTTTTCATTTCCCCCTTTATAGTTTCTTTGCATATCCCTTTTTCTTTTATTCCCCTTTCTTTTAGTTAGTTTTTTTATTTTGCAAGTTTATTGCTTTCCCCGTTTTCTTTATATGATCCTCTTCTCCTTAATCCCTTTCTTCTTATCACTTTAGGAAGACATGTTAATTAGAATATGAATTAATTAACTTGTTTGAATCAATGCTTTTTATTTGTTAATTAAAATATGAAATAATTAACAACTTGGTAGTCAATCTTATTCGATTAAAATCAATTAATCAACCCACCTTTTAATCAATGAACTGAAACATGATAAAAGGCTCAGATTAAAACAAACCCCCTTCACAAGAAGGGCAAACAACGTGGATTTTGATTCCCATTCAAAGGGATACGTAGGCACGCTTATCTAAAGTATCAAATCCAATTAAAATAAATCTTCCTCTTCTTTCACCTTCTTCGCATAGTTTATGTTTTGTGTTTTCTTTTATTTCTTTGTTTTATTACCTTTGTTATTAGATTTAATTTGGGGAATGTGTGACTCTCCTAAAACCCATAAGGGCTAGAGGGAGTATCCCCTAATTTGGTTTATGTTGTAAATTTAACATTTTTTTATTGCTTCTAATTCATGCGTTGTATAATTGTTCATGAAATCATTTTAAGCCATTTTATATTAAATTTGCCAAACCAATTAAATGAACCAAAAACCTAGTCCTCGAATCCTCTTTAGTAATCGAGGACTAGTGCACTTTTTCATTGTATAATAACTGGAGTCAAAAATGAGTTTTTCCTTAACTTTTCCCAAATGAAATAAAATTAAGGTGGCGACTCCTAATGTACCTTTTCAAAATCAACCAATCCGAACCCGAAAGTTCCATCGTGAGACCAAACCCGAATGAGCATTTCGATTCCCTCTAGCGGATTGGACCGGTGCTCAGGCGAGGCCTCACAGTTGGCGACTCCACTAGGGAAGAGATTCTTTTTTATAAAAGACAAGTGGACTACTAATTGGTTTAAACAAAAGTTTGGCACTTTTAATGTAAAAAATGGCTTTCATGCATCACTTGCATAGGCTCCTCACCTTCCAACCTAGATTTCTTAGGAAAACAATGAATAGAAAGTAACATCGAGTGGGCAACCTTCCTTAGGTCTGCTTGCCGATAGTGAAATCATCCACCCCACGACGTTTACGAGTATGCACGTACTGTTGAACCCACGCGAGGCTTTTTGATTCACATGTGGTTAGGTATATCGCTGCTCCAGTGTGACGGGTACCATAAATCCAAGCCACCCTTACCCTTTCATGTAATGAATCTAGAACTTGGACCTTAGGTTGTATGCACCTTAACTGAAGCCTATTTTACATTATCCATGAAATGATTTTCCATTCATGCATACATGCATAAACCCAAGGACTTTGAACAAAGTGGAGAGTCCATTTTCTTAAACAAAAGTGGCTAGCCCAAACCCATGATCAATCCATCACCACTCAAAAGTCTGTGATCGCCTTGAAATATGATTCCTTCCCCCATTTTGTGAGTCAAACACTTACCCTTCTCTGTTTTACTTTCGCAAGGTATCTAAGATGACCGACGAGACCACTAAACTTCCATTAGTCACTGATTTAATTGGGCCCGACCAAGAAGAAGAAGCAATCCCGATAAGTACTATCGTTACTGGTATTATAGCTCAACAAGAAAGGCAACTTCAGGCTGTAGAACGAAACTTCAAAATTGCCTTAGATGCTCAAAAGGCCCAGTTTCAAAAGTGGACACAGTTTATTCTTGAGGAAGTCTGAAATATGATCAGACACGCTACCCTTAACCCGAATGTCCCCCTATCTACTACCATAAACTTAAATCAAACCATCCAAGCTCCCACAAATGATGCCTCCTCTTCTAAGGCCTCCATTGACCTAACTGGGAGAGGAAAAGCTGTAGCTGATGCCTTCTTCATTCCAAACACCACCCCACCAATCATTTTGACCATAAACACCATCACCCACTCTGCCATTTCTTCTCCTGCGGATCCTTTCCAAGGGAAAGAAACCTCCAACCACCTTGACCTGAAAGCCCTCATGGAGAAGTATGAGGCCATGGAGAAAACTATTAAGAACCTAAAAAGGCATGATGATGTGATTGATGTCAGCTCCTTGGCTCTTTTTCCTAATGCCAAATTACCACCTAAATTCAAAATGCCTAATCTTAACAAATTCAATGGCACTACCTGCCCCAAGACTCACCTAAAGATGTATGTGGGGGCAATGAGGCCTTTTGGGGTAGATGATGAGCTCCTTACTCAATTGTTTCAGCAATCTTTGACTGGAGCTGCAGTGAAATTGTTACTTGACCTGGACCAAAATCAGAAAAGGACTTGGGATGACATTTGAAATGCATTTGTCAAACAGTACCACTATAATATTGAGGTGGACATTAAAAGGAGAGACCTAGAAACTACCAAGCAGTTTTCCAAAGAGTCCTTCTTCACGTTCTTTACGAGGTGGAGGACTAAGGCTGCTCAGATGGTGAACCGCCCTATGGAGCAAGAACAAATTGACATCATTGTCAAAAATCTTCTCCCAGTTTACCAAAATCACCTCCTTACCCAATACCTTCTAAATTTTAAGGCTCTCATTTTCACTGCTTCCAAAATAGAGGATTTGATCCAAACTGGCCACATCAAAGAGAAATCTTCTACTTCTAGGTATAAGAAGAATACTCCTTATCAGTCTAATGTTACCTCCTCAATGAATCAAAAATGGGGGAGGTATCAGCCATTTCTCACCAACAACCTTTGAGACTAGAAATGAGAAGCTTTATTGACCTTGGGGTCCCACTAGTGGTAGTCTATAAGAAAGCATTAGAGGCAAAGATGGTGAAACCACTTGAGCCCAGAGCACCCCTAAATCCACTACCCAAAAGCTACAATCCCAATGAATATTATGAGTATCACCAAGGAGCCGGGCACAAAACTGATGCATGCAAGGCTCTCAGGCACAGAATCCAAGACTTGATTGATGGTGGTGATATCATTCCACCAAAAGCCAAACCAAATATTTCCACCAATCCACTTCCAAATCACCAAGTCAATTTTATCACCACCTCTGACCTTAGAGTTGATCCTAACTCCTTGATTGGATCAGCTTCTGATTTTTGCTGTGTACTTAACATGAGTAACTTGGTTGAAGAGATTGATGCCAAAACCCGAAGTGGAAGAATCTATCAAACACCTATCACTCAAGTCAATTAACCATCAGTGCAACCTATCCCACCTCCAACTAAAAAAATAAAGGGGAGTCTTGAACCTGACAAAGACCCCATACTCAAGCAGCTCAAAAAGACTCAGGCAAATATTTCTATTTAGAGCCTCATCCAATCATCATACCTCCATCGCCAAGCTCTTTGTAAGGTGTTGAATCAATGCCAAGCTCCAATAGACATCACACTTGAAACATTGGTAGCTTCCCTCACTAACACTACCAAAGCTGCATCCATTTCCTTCAATGAACATGACTTGCCAAAATGAGAGCCCAACCATAATCATGCCCTGTACATAATAGTGATGACCCGAGAAAAGACTGTCCCTATGGTACTAGTTGATAATGGGTCAGCCCTGAATGTTTGCCCTTTGAAAGTAGCTAACTGTTTGGGTTTGGAAGCCTCTGATTTCACACCTTCTGATCAGATTGTGAGGGCTTATGACAACACAAAAAGGGAAGTTTTAGGAGTAGCCACTCTGGATGTCACCATCGGCACTGTTACTACTTCCATTTCTTTCCAAATTATTGATGTTCCAGCTTATTTTAACCTCCTCATTGGAAGGCCCTGGATTCATCAAGTTAAAGCCATCCCTTCCTCTTTGCACCAAAAGCTTAAGTTCCCTCACAGAACTTCTATTGTGACTGTTAAAGGGGATGGACATAAAAGAAGTGAAATCCCAAACTCTAGGCCCATACTGGAAATTCAGCCTGAACAAGCCTTATTGCCATTAACTGGGTTCTCTTTTGATACAATACAGTTTATTAAAGGAGAAGGAGGTAAAGAATTTATTCCTCTTGATTTTGACTTTTATGGTAATATTGTTATGGCTATCATGATGAGGAACATGAATTATTTTCCTGGTTTGGGTTTAGGCAAAAGCCAACAAGGAATGAGCAACTTTGCGGAGTACCCCATAGCTACTCCATCTTTTGGGCTTGGCTATAAGCTCATTGAAGAGGATTTGGCCGAAATGGAAAGAAGGGCCAAAGAGAGGGTGCCAGCCCTAAGGAGAGGTGAGTCCTATGATTGGCCTATACGTCCTTATTTCAAAACCCTAAATGGTTATTTTGTGAAAGAAGGTGAAGACTTTCCATATTGTGGTTTTTTTAAACTATGGATCTGTCCTATTACCAAGAAATTGATACCGAATTTTGAAATATTTTTTGATATTAGGCTAAGCATGGAGGAGTGTGAACCAGTTTTCATGTTGGAACAAGATTGGGAGGATAACATGGAGGCCACTCTCTTTGAGTAGGTTTGCATGATTGAAGGTAAGGAGAAGACAGACCCAACTCATTTGATCCAACCAGCCCAGAACCAACTTGACAATTAGTACCTTGAAGGAGAAGATAGCCATTCTGAAGCCTTATATGATCTAGAGTCTTTTGAGTCTTTTTCCCTATTTTCTTTTGAGTCTATAAATAATCCTCCCAGTCATTCCTTCAATTTTGATGTAACCATAGATAATGATCTTTTCATCCGTAATAAGAAATTTGAATTTTTCTCTTATGATCCGATGTTCCTTATTCCTTTTTCATCTCTTGAATCTAATTTGAATAATACATCAGAAAAAGAGATAAATAAAATAAAAAATGATGCAAGCAAAGAACCAATTAATATTGGCATTAATAAAAATCCTAAAACTACATTCATTGCATCTGCATGTCATAACAAGGATGGCTTTGTCAAGATGATCCAAGAGTTTGTTGACTATTTTGCATGGGCCCCTAAGGATATAACTGGGATAGATCTAAGTATAGCAATTCACAAGATTCCCACTTATGAACATATGAAGCCTGTCAAACAGAAGTTGAGAAGACTGAAGACGGAATGGTATTTACCAATCAAGGAAGAGATCACCAAACAGCTAGACAATGGATTTATAGAGCCGATCATATACCCCTCATGGCTAGCCAATATTGTTCCAGTTTTGAAAAAGGATGGTAAAGTACGGATGTGTGTTGACTATCGAGACTTGAACAAAGATTGTCCAAAAGATGATTTTCCACTACCAGACATTGACTTATTGGTTGACCGCATAGCAGGTTCTGAAGTAGTCTCTTTAACTGACCTGTATGCTGGTTATAACCAAATCCAAGTTCATCCACCAAACAAAGAAAAGACCATTTTTGTCACCGAATGGGATACATACTTCTATAGGGTAATGCCATTTGGGTTGAAGAATGATGGGGTAACTTATCAGAGGATGGCCACTACCATTTTTCATGACATGATCCACAAAGATGTTGAAGTGTATGTGGATGATATGGTAATTAATAAAATAGCTGAAGAGCACTTAGAAGCATTAAGGCGATTCTTTCTTAGACTTCGCCAATATAACCTGAAGCTAAATCCTACAAAGTGCCTCTTTGGCGCATCATCATGAGTTTTTCTCGGGTATATGGTCAGTGAAAAGGGGATTGAGGTTGACCCAGCCAAATCAAAAGAAATTCTGGAAATGCCACCTCCAAAGATAGAAAAGGAGGTTAGAGGTTTCATGGGATGGCTCCAATACATTAGTCGATTTATCTCTCAGTTGGCTGATGTGTGTGGGCTTATATTCAAACTGTTACAGAAGGAAGCCTCTAAATAATGGAACAAAGACTGTCAGAGAGCTTTCGAGACAATCAAAGAATACCTCCTGAACCCTCCTGTCCTGCAACCACCTAGACCTGGTAAACCATTACTCCTATACCTCTCTATTACCCAAAAAGTTATGGGGGCAATGCTTGCTCAGAATGCCCCTGACTCCTATAAGGAAAATGCTGTCTATTACTTAAGCAAACGTCTACTTGCCCATGAACTAAAATATAATTAGATTGAAAAGTTATGCCTTGCTTTGGTATGGGTTTGTCATAAACTTCAGCATTACCTGAGCTCCTACACTACTCATGTACTTGCTGACAGGAGCCCTTTGAAATTCCTTATGGAAAGGCCGGTTCTTGATAGTAAGATGGCAAGATGGATGGCTGTTCTAGTAGTTTATGATTTGAGGTATGTTCAGAAGAAAGCCATAAAAGGGAGTGTGATAGCAGATCAGTTAGTTGCAGCCCCTATAGATGGTGAATGGTCTGAGCTGAAATTCCCTGATGAAAATATCATAGAGTATAAACCTGAAGTCTGGAGACTTTTCTTTGATGGTGCAGTAAACAATAAAGGTTATGGTGCTGGAGTTGTCATTGTTACCCCTAGTAGAGAAAGCTTGCCTATGGCTGTCAAGTTAGCTTTTGAAGTGACAAATAACAAAGTTGAATACGAAGCCTGCATAGCCGGATTAAAAGTCACTATGAATCTGAGAATTTAGTACTTGGAGGTTTATGGGGATTCAAATATGATTGTGTCCCAAGCTCTCGGCAAATGGAAAATAAGAGAAGAGCGTTTGGTTCCTTACCATAAACGCTTGGAAAACCTTGCAGAAAACTTCTATGGACTATCATTCCATTATTTGCCTCTGGCTAAGAATTAATTTGCAGATGCCTTAGCCACACTCGCATTAATACTGGTTATGAGTGACGGAGAGATAATCAGGCCTGTTGTCATTGAAATGAGAAGGGAGCCTGGTTATCACACCATGTGTATGAATATTCAGTTAACTGATAAGAAACCTTAGTTTTGGGATATTTTCAACTATCTTTAGAATGATGAATATCCAAAAGGGGCAACCAAATCAGAAAAAAAAACTTTGAAGCAGATGGCCAGTAACTTTATCCCAAATGGTGATGTATTTATATAAAAGAGTGCAGGATAATATACACCTTAGGTGTGTAGCCAAGGATGAAGCTCAGCAGATCATGGAATGGGTCCATGGCGGTGAAGAAGGACCTCATATGAATGGAATTTCTTTAGCTTGGAAGATAATGAATTTGGGGTACTTTTGGTTAACTATGAATGAAGACTGTGCTAAGTTTGTACAGAGATGTCATAAATGCCAGATATATGCCAAGCTTCAGAAGCAACTTCCCATTACTCTTAACCCAATCACAACTCCTTAGCCTTTTGCAACTTGGGGTATTGATGTCATCGAAAGGATAAACCCAAAGTCTTCTGCTGGTCATGAATACATCCTAGTCACAATTGATTATTTTTCAAAATGGGTTGAAGCTGCTCCATACCAAGTGTTGTATTCCAAAAGAGTGGCTCATTTCATCCAAACTAACATTCTTTGTCGGTTTGGAGTTCCTTTTGAGATTATTACATATAATGGGTCACATTTTTAGAAAAAGGTAGTCCAGCTGTTGAAGAAAGAGAAGATTCAACATCACAGATCTTCTCCTTACCGCCCTCAAACTAATGGTGCAGTGGAAGCAGCCAATAAGACAATCAAGACCCTTTTACAGAAGATGACTGAAAATCACAGAAATTGGCATCAACAACTACCATTTGCCTTATGGGGATACCGAACTTCTATCCGTACCCCAACAGGTTACTCATTGGTATATGGCATGGAATGCCAATCGACGTTGAAATCAGATCAGCTAGAATCATACGAGAAAGTCAGTTAGAAGAAGCAGAATGGATAAAGGGTTATCATGATCAACTCAATGCCATTGACAAGAAAAGGATGGATGCCTTGTATCGGATTCAGGGTTATCAGCAGAAAATATCAAGGCATTTCAACAAGAAGGTCAGAGACAGAGGCTTATAAGAAGGGAATCTAGTTTTAAAGGAAATTAGAGCCCCAGTGCATGATCCCAGAGGAAAGTTCATACCAAATTGGGCTGGGCCTTACATACTGAAGAAGATCTTGTCAGGTGGAACAGTTATTCTTATGGATCTAGATGGGATAGAGTTTGCCAGCCCATGCAACCTGGATCAACTGAAGCATTATTTCATTTGAATCTTTGTTTTGAATGTAATCTTCATGCATCATGTAATTAGAACTACATGGGCCTGATTCTCCAAAATATTTATTGATCAATCAAAATTGAATGTATGTAAGGAGATACGTAGGCAACCCATTGTGGGTAACGTCTAAATTTTAATAAGATTACCATTTTTTGCCATATTATTTGGTTTTCTGCTTGCATTAAGGAAAAAGAAAAAATATAATAATAAAAAGTAAACAAAGCTCGCTAAGTTGAAAACCCGAAAGGGCGGCTTAGGAAAAAATTAGATCAAATAAATGATGTATTATTCAAATTTCATTTAAAAAGTGAAATTCTACTTAAACACAAGATCAAAAGAAATGAAAATTATCCATGGCTATGTTAAAGCCCTAAAGTCCTAAAATCTAAAGTCCAAAAAAGATTCTAAGTCATTTTCTTCTTCCCTTTTGGATCAGCCTCCTCCATGGTACCTCCATCTTCAATCTCATGTAGTAAGGCTATCCTTTTTGCCTTCTCTGCTGGCCAAGTCATTGCAATCCACCATGAATTGTAGTCTTCCAACCTGTCAAAGTTGTGAGATGGAAGAACAGTGTGAAACCCGCGAAGCCAACCATTCATGACAACCCTATCCACAGTAGGAATAATCAGAGTAGAATTGAAGGGGGCAACATCTGGGGGCACTCCTTGTGCATAGCCCATCTGTCTCATTACCCTAGTCCCTTAGTAAAAGGTCACCATGTGCAGTCCGAGCAGATACACCATCTTGTAGCCAAAGCTCATAGTCATGAACTTTCTGATCTTGTACCAAGGACACAGCCATAATAGCTCCTCTGGACCTAACTCAAAGAGCCATGAAATCCACTCCCTTTCAGAATTAAACTTAATGACTATCTTGCGGGTCCTGTACCAAGAGATTGAATAATCTCGTCGAGTAAGAGGGGAGACCACTCTTAAGTGATCCCTAAGCCATATATGTTTTGGAAAATGGCAATGTGAGCAAAAAGAAGAAAAGAGTATAAGGAAGGTAGAGAGTATGAAACATACCTGTAGAATGATTGGGCTCACAGACCAAGGCCCATTGCTCCTATACGTTCGATCCAAGCTAAGGATAGTCTCGGTTAGAACAATGGCAGCAATCGAGCACCCATCCTCCATCTGAATCACCAGCTCAGTTACCCTAACATCTCCCTAACCCACAAGGCCTATGAAAAGGAAACTTGAAGTCAAGCAAAAAGACAGAGCCCACATCCGGTGATTTTGCCACTCATCCTCCTTAAAATCTCGAGGATCATGAAACTCAGCGATCATAGCAGTCAAATCTACCCAATCTCCCATGACCATAGGGCTAGCAGTTGCCACATCCAATCCCAAAAGCCTTTGGAAAAAGTTGAAATAGCTTACCCTTTAAACCGGAACAACCAGATTTACCTCAGGATTAGATCCTAGGAGTACACTAAACTCCTCAAAAGTAGGGCACATCTCCTCCATACTGGCCCTGAACCTGAACACATGAACATCAGGATCCCAAAACCTCATGGAAGCTCTCAGAAAATTCCAATCAATTTTCACACCCCTTAGGGTAGGCATGGCACTAATTCCAAACCTCCCCAAATTAATACGTTCCATTTGTTCAAGGTTTTTGGTCCATAAATGCATAGAGTGGCTAAAGTAGGGCTCCATGATAAAAAAAATTTAAAAAAAAGAGAGAAAAAGAAGAAAGTAAAAGCAAGAAAATAAGAAAAGCAAAAGAGCAAGAAGGAATAGTACCTGAAGGGTAGGAGAAGCTAGAATGAGTTTAAAAGCATTGAAAGGGCCTATATATAGGAAAAAAAGTATGAATTTCACTACGATCACCGCGTATGCCCATGCGGTCACCGCATATGCTCATGCAGTCACCGCAGGTCAAGTCCAAAAAAAAAAAAAAAAAAGAGTCAGAAAAATAATGACATGGAGCCCTATCATGCATTCTGCATTTGCAAGCATACATAAATCCCAGAAAATATATATGTGTCATAACATAGTCATCTCATATAAGATAGGTCAGTACATCATCCATACATGCATACATCCATATGATCATACATAGCATTTATGTAATCAAAATGACAGGGAAAACAGAAAAAGGAAAAGCTAGCGTCCGCCATGTCAATGCCTCCTCCTCGGTGGTGGAGACTCATCCTCCCTATCCTTCTGGTAACTAATCTGGGTCAAGGATGAAGACATAACAGCTCGCAGTCGACCAACCATCTCATAAGTATGGCAAGCCCAATCTACCGAAACCTACAAGGTAGAAAAAGAGAAAAGGGTAAAGGAACCTGATGTGTGATCCTTTTAAAATAACCATTTTTCCGAACTACATACCTCACTAATGTCGTCCGAAAAAGGAGCAAAGCCGAAAGGAAGATCCCATGGGATTCAAACCGCTCCAAACCACGAGCGTGAGAAAAATAGTCCACCTGATCTCCAATCTAAAGATACTGAGGAAATGTTCCACTAGACTCAGCTCTATGTGAAGCAGGCCCTGCAGAAGCACTCGGGCCAGGATCTCTATTAGTTCCCCTCCCAGTTGGAGGAAGACCATTGCAGAAGCAGCTGCTGATCGCCTATGGCTAGGGTAGGCAGGTCCATCCAAGAAAGTCACGCGTGGCATCAGAAAGGCCTGAAAGAACTCATCATAATCAGCATCTAAGTCCAAGAATCGATCAGCCAGAATGCCTGCCACTAGTGTATCCTAATCCTAGATGCGATGCCTATAACACATCTCTAGAGAAGGATTAGTTGGGACAATCCTATTCCCAGTGACTTGTCCCTAGACTCTCTCTCCTAGATAGAACATCCGATCATACCGGAAGTGTAAAAGAAACCGATAAGTAGACAGAGCCAAGCTAGACTTCAAGCGCTGTCTTAGAAACATGAGTCTGGTAGCATAAGGTGTCCACTGAATCTGCAGAAGAAAAATGTATGTCAGATAAGAAAAAAGGAAACAGGTGTTAAGTACAAAAAAAAAAGCAGTCAATACCTGAGAAGCATCAAGCTGGGCAAAATAGGCTCGTATCCCGGAGAAGCTCTGTCTTTTATAACGGCCCCTATTCTCTATCCGCCATAGGTAACCACAGGAAAGATGCTTAATGGTAGTGTTCCTCAGGGGAGGAGCTAAGAATCTAAAGTGCTCATAAGCCCAGTACTGCAAAACAGAAAGCAGTCAAGATAAACAGGCTGGGGGCAAACATATAAGAAAAATAGATAAAACAACAGGGTGTACCTCCCAAATGATATAGGTCCCACCCAATCCAGCAAATACTTCTCGGGAGAAATCAGACATCTCCCTATACATGACACATAAAGCAGCTTCACCCCAGTCATACTCTCCAACAACAGTCAAGTCCTCAAGGGAACGAAGGACATTCAGGTCAATAGTGTCCCTCATCGTGTGGCAAAATGAGCAGCCTAGAATTAGTAATATGACGAGGCGATCAACCTGCTCATCAGTAGCAGGAAATCCAGCATAAGTGATCAAATCGATATGAGTCCGAAGCCATACCCTGGAAAGATGGACGTCTACACGCGGTGGCTCGACACCTAACAACTCAACCAATCTCTCAGTGGCAACTGAATGCCAATCCTGATAAAACTCAAGAGTCCAAGGATGAAAATATAGCCCCAAAAGCATACTCAAGTCTAATGGAGTCATAGTCATCTCCCCACATGGAAAATGAAATGTGTTGGTTGTATCCCACCATCTCTCAGCCAGAGCTCTCAATAGATAAGGATTCCCATCATGGGTATAGTTCAAGTACAGAAGATTGAGCAAACTAGATGGCTCAATTAGATCACGGACTGACTCGTGGGTCTGTAAGTAAGTAACTACAGCTCCAGGTTTGTCCTACCTCCTCTAGTTCTTATATTTATAGTCTTTGTTGTTTTTGCAAAAAAAAAAAAATTGATGAAAATTATTTGCCATCTTTATGTTTTTGTGTAAACAAACCATGAAAAAAGCAAAGTTAGAATAAATACCTCCATGGCACGAGTCTAAGACACATGATGATCTGGCTCCTGAAGTAGATCTGATGGGTTGGTATTTTCTCTTAGGGCTTGGTAGCTCCAGTGATGGCGACTGCTAGCTGAAGAGGAAGCCATAAGGAATTTTGAAGAAAGTTGAAATAAAAGAGAATTCTAGAGAGAAGTTAGAGAAAATGAAAGTTAGAGAGAGAGAGTGAAATTTAACAAAATGAGGAAAGTGTTGAAAAGTGAAGAGGTGACTCCTTTATATAGGGGTCCACTTGCATAGTAACTTTATGCTGCCAGATCACACGGGACGTGATTTCGGATCCGTTTCAAGTTAGAATTTAGCACCGTCAGTTCCAGCGTGTTCGTAATATTTTTCTTTTTTGTTAGATACCTCATTTACCCATATCAGAATTAGGATGCCCCTGTAATGACAGAAACATCAGAAAATAAAAAATACCCTGAAAAATAGAAAATCATCCAAACGGAGTCAGAAATGCCTAAAAATTGACATACCACCCAACTGGACCTCCTAAATCAGATTGGAACTTTCATTTTACTCAAATCCATCCCATATCAATTCGTTTTCACACTTATCAGAATCACCAATTTAGACAGATAATTATGATAATGGGGCAGCAATGAACCCTTAAAATTTCACCCTTCTATACCTTACTGAGCCTTGAAGACAGTCCAAGGGTCCTGAAAACTAAAAAGGGTCGAAACAGGTCGAACAGGCTGATACGAGGCCTATGACCACATAGGTTTATGCGGTGACCGCATAGCCATATGCGGTCACCATTTCATGACCGCATACTGACCGCATGGTTGTATACGGTCACAGAAGCCCTTCACAATCCTACATTGGAAAATATGAAGACCTGCCTCCTACCTTCTTCCTATGTAAACTACCCCCCTCAGCTCTCAAAAGGACACTCACCACTTGCTAAATCAAGCTAATTGATCAAAAGCAAGTAGTTTTTAAGGTTTGGTTCGAAAAGAGCGTGCCTTTTTAGTTTAAAGTTTCTTTTTGGTTTTGGGTGGTCGTTTCAAGGTTTCTCTCCTCAAATCAGTTCGAGGGAGTCCTAACAACGCCGTCCTAATAGCCGTTCGAAGGTTGTTGTTCCGCCAAGCCGAGAAGGTGGAACTGCGATCCGGTCGTTCGCTTCATCCATACGTCCCCAAGCCTCGTCCTCGCAAGGTATTTATTTTCTTTCTTTTCTTTTAGTTATTTATTTATTTTGATTGTTGTTTTTGTTTTCTTTGTTTCTATTTGCTTTTTATTTTCTTTTTAGTTTAGCTTA
>CATKHJ010223242.1:0-13110 GCA_949750685.1 Vernicia montana | reverse complement strand
GAATTCATAGTACAATTTATTTAGTTTTTCAGGGACTTAGGATATCAGTTCTTTAACAAATTATAATAGTAGTTTTTAAAAAATTCATGATACTTAGTTATTCATGAACTTAGGATATCAATTCTTCAGGAATTGATATTGTATTTTATTTATTTAATTAGTTATTTGAGAATTATTGATAATATTAGTAAACAATTATCTATTGAAATAAAAATCAATAAACCAGAACGAAAATCAAGAAACATTTGGTATATCAATAAACCATTGAGAAATCAATAAAATCACAACGAAAATCAAGAAACAACCCAATAAAGTTGAATCCATAATAGCCCTTAGCAAAGATATTCAATTCACCAATTATATATATATATATATATATATATATATATATATATATATGCTTTTAACGAATTCGTAGTACAATTTATTTAGTTATTCAGGAACGTAGGATATCAGTTATTTAACAAATTATAATACTAGTTTTTCAGAAATTCATGATACTTAGTTATTCAGGAACTTAAGATATCAATTCTTCAGGAATTAATATTTTATTTTATTTATTTAATTAGCTCTTTAAGAACTTTTGATAATATTAGTTTTTCAGAAACTGTATTAATTTATTTAATTTTATAGGAATACAATTTTTTTTTCATAAACTACAGATGATACTAGTTTTTCCGAAACTAGAATTTAGAATACAAGTTATTCAGGAACTTAAAGTACCAATTTTTCAGGAATTTATATTTTATTTATTTTTTTAATTAGTTCTTCAAGAACTGTAAATAATACTAATTCTTCAGGAACTGTATTAATTTATTTAATTATGCAGGAATTTAGAATACAAGTTCTTAAGGAACTTAAGGTACCAATTCTTCAGGATTTTATATTTTATTTATTTATTTAATTAGTTCTTTAAGAACTATAGATAATACTAGTTCTTTAGGAACTGTATTAATTTATTTAATTCTGCATGAATTAAGAATATAAGTTCGTCAATAACTTAAAGTATCAATTTTTTAGGAATTTATATTTTATATTTTTGTTTAATTAGTTCTTCAAGAACTATAGATAATACTGGTTCTTCAGAAACTGTATTAATTTATTTAATTTTATAATTAATTTATTTAATTTTATAGGAATACAAATTCTTCATAAATTACAGATGATATTAGTTCTTCAAGAACTAGAATTTAGAATACAAGTTCTTCAGGAACTGTATTAATTTATTTTAATTTTAGAGAAATTAAGAATACAATTTTTTTCAGGAACTATATTTAATAATTAGCATCAAATAATAATATTTTCATAAATAAGCATATATATTTTAATAAGGCCCAAAATCACTACATATAATTAGTTAGAATATTATGATAATAATGCAATAGTCATATCCAAAACAGAGGATTTAACCATGTATAAACATCTATTGGCACTGATAAATTTGCACTAATACAACATTGCTAATTACTGAAAAAATATAATAGAAAACTATTGATTTGTTTGACCGTTTAGACAATACCATAAGATTTAAATGAGAGATAGCCATCACTGATCTACCTCGCCAAATCAATCCTGTAACTTTATAGCCACTAAAAAATATAAACAAAACTACGAAAGAGAGCAAGTATCGGATACACAATCAATAACACCAAATAATCCCAGTGCCAACAAAGCAAAGAAAAAGAAGAAGATTCCATAGCCAAAGTTTTCTAATTTTATTATTATTAATTTATTTTGATTGCTCATGAATAATATAAATTAAAGGGATCTAAAACATGAATTTAAAATACTAAATAATCAAATTATGCGGAAGCGCGTACCTCGTACTGATAACGTGTTGTAAATTGACTTATTAGTACAGCAGATCAAAAAAAATAAGAAGAAATAAAAAACAATAAAGTAAAGAGAGAGATAGAAAATACGTAGAAAGTAAAAGGGTTTCAAACTCTTATTATTAGATTAACTCTAACTTCTCTTATATAGAGAAATAGTTAGGGTTTAGTGTATACAACATTATTGAAATAATTATATACTATAATCTCTCTAAAATATATACTCAATGATATTTAAGTAATATCCACATATAATAATTATTTATAACATAAACATGTTTTTTTTAAATATTTTTCTAATTATTAAAATTTTAATTTTTTTAATTTTAATATTTTTTATTATTTAAAAATATAAAATAAATCTCACTTTTTCACTTTATCAAATTCAATTAACAATGTTAGACATGCTTTAAATTGACCCAAATTAAAAATTTAAGTGACCGATTTAATCAAAACTTAATTAAAGTCTTACATTGAAGATTTGGCTAAAATTTAAATTCTAAATTGAGCATTCCCCACAATAGTTTGACAACTCAAATTAATAAATAAATATAAAATTAATTGTAATTATAGTTATACACAAACAAGAAGTAAGTAACAGTTACCAAGAATTTCCGAGGAATTATCATGAGTTAACATCAAAGGGCAGAGTAGTAGAGAGGGGGCTGTGAGGTGTGGGGCAGTGGTACCCTTTTATTATATATATATAAAAGCGAAAGCCTATCAAAACCCTATTGGCGACCTCTTCTCTTTCTCTTTCTTTTCATTATTATTATAAAGAAGCAGAGGACGAGAGGTCCTGACGCTGAATCCCTCTCTCGCCCCATATTCATTTCATTTGTACTTTTATAAGTCATACATAATAATAATTTACTGTCTAAATATTTTTAAAATATTACAAAATTATGCTTTTAATTTGATAATTATATCATGTTTAGGCAACTATTACGTACCCTATAGTTACAGGGCTATGAGGTTAGGACCACAACCTACAAACCCAACAACAAAACTCGCTAAGACTCAGTTGCCGGTTATCTTGTTTTATAATAATTCTTGCGCTGGCGTTTTGTCTTCTTTGGTTGCTAGTGGTGACTCAAAATTTTAGTTCAGGGGTAAAAATTCATTTTATAAGATTATATAATAAATATACCCCTCAAAAAAAAAAAAAAAGATTATATATAAATATAAAATTTTAATTAAAAAGTTCTTACATTTAGAAAGTGAAAATAAAAATTTTAGGAGATAAATATAAATTTAAGATAACAAATATGAAAAAGATAAAAATTATAGATATAAAATTATAATTTATCTAATAATTTATAAATTATAAATTAAAAAAAAAACAAAGCATATTATAATTATGAATAGTAACAAATGATATATATTTTGATAACAAACTATATTTAATTAATCCAATTATTAAAATTTTGAATATTTATAAATAAATTTAAAACCATATAAATTTGAAAATTAACTATTTTTACAAGTTCAAAAATTATACCAATTTAGTATATTGAGTACTTAAAATCTAAAATCATCATTGAGTATGAAAATAATTCTAGTATTATTAACAAACGTGTAGAGTATTGTTATATTTTAAAAACAAAGAGAGAAATTAATGATTATTTAAAATTATTAATTGAAATATAAAATTAAAATAATGGATGATTTAGGTGAATTAAATTAACTGAAGTCCTCCTAAACCCTAATAATAAAATTCTAATTCAAACATCAATGGGCCTAATAAAAGAAAAGAAAAGCAAGAGCAAGGTGGTGTTTGGTAAAACTGAAAATTAAGTGTTGAAAATTTAAGTATTGAATTTTAAGTGTTGAATAAAATAAGTGATATAATTTTTAAATAGTAAAAATATTTAAAATTTTAATCACTTATTGTATTCAGTATAAATTTTAAGTTAAAAATTTTGACTTATCATTTTAAGTGATTTTTGACTTAATTTAGACTTTTAAGACGTAGTTATCAAACAAACTTAAAACGATTAAGTGTTGAAAATTTTAATTTTAAGTGCTGAATGGTGTTATCAAACACCGCCAAAATCTTCCAATTCATGTTCATAAGTCTGCTACCTAACAAAATTATATTTATACATGGATACATTACATTTAAGTGGTCAAAAGTTAGCTATTTACATATACATAACTCATGACTAACTTTTTTGAAAATTTTGAGACATAAAATATTTACAAAATTCGTAAAATTACAAATCACAAAAAATTATCATCAATTTAATGAAATGTATTAAAAAGGAAAATTATTCCTTATTGTATAGTCTATTTCGATCCATTGAATTTTCATTATAAAAAATCGTAAAATCATAAAATGCTTTATACCTTCTTCATTATATAATATCATAAAATAAAGATTGACTTATTTTTGAGAAAAAAAAAATTATAGTATCAAATTTTTATACTCTCCCAGTCTCTCTTTCTCTGCCTTTAGAATTCCTCACCCAATTTTTTTTAATCCTCCTTTTTTTTTCTTTAATTATTTAAATTCATCGTATTACTTTAATTTATATATTATATATCAAAACTTTAATTATAGATTTGGAAAAATTGATATATTTTACTTTTATTATCTATATATGTAGGTGGTTGTAATTTAGATAGTACATTTTATATATGTTAACATTCTTTTTTTTCAATTCACGAGAGTATACTGTAAATGCTCATGTATATTTTTATTTATACTTTACTAATTTTATATTCAATACATTATGAATTTGCAAATTTGCAAAGAATTAACTTTATCATTATATCATCTAAAAAAAAAACTTTGTCATTATATTTAAATATCTCATTGAATCAATAATCATATGTAAAATAATACTCTCTCCGTCTAGGGGTGTAAATGAGTCAAGCCGTTCGCGAGCGGCTCGGTGTTCGGCTCGATAAAAACTCGTTCGCGTTCGGTTCATTTTATAAATGAGCCAAGTTTGAGCCTTACTTTAAGACTCGATGAATAAACGAGTTGAGCTTGAGCAAGGTTAAACTCGGCTCGATTAGGCTTGTGAACAGCTCAATTATAAGCTCGTGAACAGACTCGCAAAAAGTTCGATTAATAGGCTCGTGAACAGCTTTATTATTATTATTATTATTAACTTAATAATATTGGCACTTCAAAAAATATATTTTAATACTTTTATAAAATTTATGATAATTTAATTTGATTAAATTATATATTCTCCTAATTAAAATAATCTAATATTTCATTATTATATAATCTAATTTTCTAATCTTTAAAAATATATATTTTTATTAATTAATATCTTTGTAATACATGTGATACTCAATTTTATTATTAGATTTTTTTTCCACTAATTTGATGATTTTGCTTTTATGTTAGTTTTAAATATTTTTGTTATAGTTATTTTATTAAAAATAAATATTTAGAAAGTTAAATATTTTAATAAATTATAAACGAGTTTCAAAACGAGTTGAACTCGAGTTCGAACTTAGTTCGATTGTAATTTATTAACGAGTCGAGTTCGAGAAACTCGATTGTAATTTATTAACGAGCCGAGCTCGAATTGAGCTCGAACTCGACTCGAGTTTGAACATGATTTTCAAGTTCGATTCAAAATTCAAGCTCAAACTCGAGCTCCGAAAAAAAAAAATCGAGCCAAACCTGAACAAGGTAAAACTCGGTTCGGCTCGGCTCGATTACAACCCTATATAAAAAAAAATAAAAAAAATAAATAAATAAATAAAAGCGCACCACTAAACACGCTCTCTTCATTTCAATTTTTATTTATTTATATAATATAATATAAAAATTAAAAAAATATATTCTTCTTTGAGTAACACCGGAATCTCTCGCCTTCCCAGCACGTGCCACGACGGCCGGCGTCTGTTTGCTTGAGAAAGCTCTCAACCCTTGTATATAAAATCCAAGAATCGTAGCTATCATCCATAATCGATCCTTCTCTCTCCTCAAAGAAGCTAACCATGTCGGTCAGTGACAATTTTCTCTTTCCCTGTCTCTCTCTTTCTGTTTATGTAATTTTAAATATGGCTTAAATTGATTGTCTCTTATTCACTGATAGGCGTGTAGATCTGTTATTGATTCATAGGTTTTGTTACTGTTTAGATTCTTAACATTTTCATTTGAATTTGATACATCAAATATTAGATTTGGTCTTGTATATTCAAATTTATAGTTTGTAAAAGAACCCTAGGGATTTTAGTTACCATTTTTAATTGATTTCTTCAGATTTTCCTTCTTGTTGTAACTAATTAATTAGTTGTTCTGTTCTATCATACAAGTTTTGATAAATAATTGCAAATTTGCTTATTACAACGATTGAGGACACCAAAACTTGATTTTGAAGTTATAATATGTGGGTTGTGTTTTTTTTTTTTCATCTTTATTTGAATATTTATTAAGATGTAGCTAGAGCTGGACCTTTAACCTGTTATCCATTGGATGTGCAGATTAGCTATTAAACGAATGCTTTTTGCCTATCTGCTAGTAAAAAGAGTTGCACTTGATTCCCATAATAATTTTTTTTGCTTTGTTGAGATTTGATGTTTCAGTTACTTGTGGTTTTTGCTTGTTGCAAAAAGAGAAGAGAAATGTAAGGTGAGGGAAAGGTGTAAAATCATGTATTGATACAGAAGTATATATCCTAATTATGTATGGCAGCAGCATTGTGTCTTAGTTTAGGGCCACAGCCTGAATCTTTGGACTTGCAGAGCTTAATGGTGTCACAAATCCTAAAGTTTTTGCAATTTTTCAATTATGTATTATGCTTTCAATTTTATTCATTTTGTTTAAAAGAAAGTTGTTGATCGTGCTGCAATTGCGTCCAAGGGGCAATTGGAGATGAAGAGTGTTGGTGTAAACATTTAGAAGGAGATGGAGACAGGTTTCGTGTGATTTGAGTGATGGTGGGGCTAAACATTTAGAAGAAAAATAGGAAGAAGAGTGATGGATGAGAGGAAGTGGAAAGGGCAAAGGGCACTTCACTTGTACAGCACCATTCCATGGACCTGGAATGAGTTCATCAAGCTTGTGTCTTTTTCATGGCTCATTTGTTGGTGATTTGGAGGAGGAGGTGGGGAGAGAGGTAGGGAGGGAGGCCTGGGGCTGGAGGAGAGATTATTTTGCAAAAACAATGATGTTTTTGTGGGGTTTTGTGGTTGTGAATTGTGGGATGGGGATCATAGATCCGAGTTTTTCCCACTTTAGACATCCACCTCAAATGCCATATCGGCACTGGCAGTTCTCATGATCCCTTGGATATAATTTTTAACACAATCAAGAACTTTTGAATCAAATTGATAAAATTGAAAACTGTAGAATATAATTGAAACAAACTTGATAAGCTCTGGATTTTTTAGACCATCAGCCTTTTGGATAATCTCATAATAATGCAAGACGTCTTTGTGCATGTATTTGCAATGAGAGGAATATCAGCATAAAGTTTTGTCACAGGAAAGTGCAAGTTAATATTAATATATGCCAACAAAAAGTTTAATTTATGAATCATGAATACAGTATTAAAAGTGCAATAAACTCAAGATGTATTATCTTATTTTAGTTTGAGTTATTAACAGATAGAAAAAAATGGATTTTTTTATATCAGGAAAATAATATATATTTTTTTAGTTTGATACATGTATAAACTGTGTAATAGAATCGAGGAAACTATAGAAATAGAAGTGGTTGATTAGCTGTAGCCTTCTTGGTATTATCTTTATTAGGGTGGAGTTATACTCATTTGTTTATCATATAAAGCCTTCAATTCTGTACAAAATTAAAAGAGAAAATGTATAAATGGAGATACATGGGTCAATTGGATCAGACTCATCAAGATATTTCCTCTTCTAACTATAAGAACGGAAGTCAGCATTTTTCAATGCATGTGGTGTTATCTTGTTATAAAGTCAAGATATCGTTGGTAAATCAAAGATAATTGTAAAGCTTCCTTTCTTTAAATTATAATTTCTGAAAAATGCATGAAGCACCCAGCCCTAATTATAATTAAATTGATGATTCTTGAAGCTCTATAAAATAAATAATAAATAACATGATCACTATTGGACTTCTTGATTGAAAAGCTTCCCCACTCTTTGGCCTAGCAGTGGAGCTGAAAATTGTTTACCAATGTGCAGGTAAGAACTATCAAAGTCAGTAATGTTTCTTTAGGAGCAACTGAGCGGGACCTCAAGGAGTTCTTTTCTTTTTCTGGTGATATTGAATATGTTGAAGTGCAGAGGTATTTCATTCTATACTTCCATCATGCATTTCCATTTCTCTTTTTCTTTTTCTTGAGTCCTTGATCTTCCCACCCCCTGAACCCCCTTCCCTTTTGTTTCCTCTTTCTCTTTTTCTCTGTCTTTGTTCTTTGAATACCAATCATGTCACATGCATGTGCAGAGATAATGAGAAATCTCAAATTGCTTATGTTACCTTCAAAGATTCGCAGGGTGCAGAAACTGCTGTTCTTCTTTCGGTAATTAAATTCATACTGCATCCTATATCACTAGATTATTTTTCTCCTTTATTTTCCCCCTGTGCTCATTTGGTATGCATGCCTTATGAATTCATGATCGAGGATATCATTATAGGGCATCATAAACAACCAACAGTAAAGTGATAATAATCCTTTGCCCATGGTTAACTGGTTTCTGTGTGATAAATAACACTCTTTGTCCTTGTACTGGAGTTTGATCTCTGTAACCTAAAGATTCCTCATATTAAGAAATTAGTCTGTCTTCTTATTTATATTAGTAAGGACACCATTAATTATCTTTTACAGTGTGGTGCCAAGTATAAATTTTCCTCCAATTGCAATGATGTAAATTTTCTAGATGCGAAAGTTTACTTCTACCTCAACTATGATAAGCATAATTGGGTATTATTGGATCATAGATTATATGGAGTGAGAGAGAGATCTTCTTGGACTCCTGTCTCCTGGTGATCTGATATAGGTTAATCTCAAAATTCTGAGCAAACTTTATTATTCAAAATTCATGCAAATATTTGAGGGCCCGGAACAGCTTTCTTACTCGGTTCCTCCAACAATCTTTTTCCGTGTCTTTTATCTGGGAAACGCATTTGTTGAAAGTTAACTGTTTTAACTTCTTTTATGTTTTAGATTATAGGCATTGGACTTCTTTTTTTCTTTTCTCAGGTACTTCACTTGAAAAATTACTACTTCGGAATTAAACTTAGTTATATGATATATTTTTAGTTCATCAGACATTTCTAAAAGGGAAAGGGATGCTTGGAGATTGAATTTCTAACCTGCTGCACAATGAGACAGTAGAATTAAGTCTCAGTTGAATTGAGCAGACTTGTATTATTCCTGTTTACATGGGTAGGAACCTGTTCCTTGGCTTTTTCTAATGATAAAATAATTGGATGTATAAATTGGTATGTACCACTGAAGTTGATGCCTTGATAACATCATTGATTTTCAAAAGCACATGATATGCTTAACTCACTTAAACTGGGAAAGATGACCTTCAAATGTTTCTTTGTTAGTTTTTTAGCCAATGATAAAGAATTTTTCTTCCTTATGGTAGAATAATTTATTTTCTTTTACCAGAACCCCTGCATTAGTTTTTTTTTTTTTTCCCTGAATAGAAATGAATTTCTTGGAACTGAAGCTGAATCATTGTAAAACTTTTTATTTCTGAAGCTAAGGTGTTGAATGAATCTTGTGTATGTTGAATATTTCAGCAAGTAAAACCATGTTATCTCTTCTGGTTACAATTGTCTCTTTTATGCTCAAAAGATTATCTCTTGATATGTATTTTTCCTTGAACCTCTTAGTTTTGTGACAGATACTCCAGAGTGGAATATCAATCACCACCTGAAAAACACTTGAGACAACTGCTCGAGTTTTTTATTAAAAGAAAATGCAAGCATGACTATATTTGATCCCTTTTTTATATCCACAAGCATGACAATATATTGTTAAAGCATCAACGTGCAGATTGAAATTGATGTTTGGTTTGTAACAGTATGTTTGCTCCACGTATTTTTTTGAGTGTCTAACTACTGGATTTTTCAGGGTCTGGATTTGCAACTTTAGCTTATTCTTTCTTAGGAGTGTAGGTTTTACTAACATTGATATCTGTCAGATTATGGAATCTGTTTCACCATGACAAATTCAAGGTCTAGTATACTAAGGGGATTCAGAACAGGAAGTAAGATGTACAATTTGATGCAAGATAGGGTTGCTTGTGGTCTCTCAGCCAAAGTCTGATAACTGCTGATCATTCTTTTCATTTAGGCGTTGAAATTATGAAGCAGGGAAGAATAATGATAGTCATCTCTTATCTGTGACTGCACTAATAATTTATTGGTTTTTGGAATAGTTAAATTGGTGATCTACTGACATGGTGGATAATTTTAGAATCAAATATACAGTCCCCACTCTCCCCCCTTTTCTTTTTCCTTTTTTTTTTTTTCCTAATATATCAACCTATCATCAACTTTCAATTTCTCATGTCAGGGAGCAACAATAGTAGATCTGTCTGTCGACATAACTCTGGATCCAGATTATCAGCTGCCACCTGCTGCTTTAGCATCCTCTGTAAGAATTTTGTATGGAACTTCTGTTATTCAATACACTGTAGTACCTCACTAATATGAAAATTGTCCAAATCTCTGCAGGCAACAGAAAATAAAACTCCTGGTGGTGCTGAATCTGCCTTCCGGAAGGCAGAGGATGTAGTCAGTAGCATGCTTGCTAAGGGCTACATCTTAGGCAAAGATGCAGTCAACAAAGCGAAGACTCTTGATGAGAAACACCAAGTGACTAAATCAGCCTCAGCTAAAGTTTATTCTTTTGACAAAAAAATAGGGTTAACTGAGAAGATTAGTGCTGGCACAACTATTGTGGGTGACAAAGTCCGGGAAGTGGATCAGAAATTTCAGGTTTCAGAGAAAACGAAATCAGCATTTGCAGCAGCTGAGCAAAAAGTCAGTACTGCTGGATCTGCTATTATGAAAAATCGGTATGTTTTTACTTCGGCTGCTTGGGTAACTGGGGCTTTCAATAAAGTTGCAAAGGCAGCTGGGGATGTTGGCCAGAAGGCAAAAGAAAAGGTAGGAATGGCTGAGGAGGAGCAAAAGAGAAAAATGGTGGATGACTTTGCCCAGGTTCATCTATCTGAGTCACCAAAATCATCTGCTGAAAGTGAGCAACCACCTTCCAAGCCTGCACCTGTTCAAGGTTTGATCCTTTGATTTACTACTGTAAATTTTTTTTAATTCAAGTGTTTTGGATTTCTTATCTCTTGATTACTTGCTGGAGTTCTTCCAGCTCAGAAAAGTGGCGAATTTAGGACAGGTTACTTAATTAGTCAGATATGATTGCATGTAATTTCTTCTTTCTAAGAATGTCAATATACTGGACATTCATGATGGTTAATGTGTTTTTATTATTTTTATTTGAGTCGCTTATTTTGAAGTCTTGGTGATCCAAGTTACTGAGTATTTCACCTAAGATTCATAAGAAATGGTCAAGATATGTGTGCAATATCAATTATAGCGAAGGCGGTATTATAGCGAAATTTCAACTTCTTAGTGAGAACTGGTGTGATGATCCATTAATCAATGAATTGGGTCTTTGTGGGTATTAGATCTCTTTTTCCATGTTGAAAACAAAACGAAGCAAAGTTTAATGCCTACTGAGTTTTGCTAGATCAAACAGACAAGGAGAGAGCAGTGAATGCTATGATTTTAAAGCCTCTATAGTGAGAATGACGTTTAGTGCTATTTGAGTTTCTTGGTGGTTGTTAATTATAGGAAGGAGGTGATTGTAAACAAAATAGAGATTGTGGAGGCCAAAAGGAAAGAAATTTGATTTATTTGTGTATTTTCTCAGGAAATGAATTTAGGGATTGTTTAGAATGTGAGTGTGAAATGAGATTCTCATTGCCATGGGAATCAGATCAAACCAGTCTGTCACTTTTATTAGAGCATTTAAAATTTCAAGTAGAAATAAAAAAAAAATTATGAAAATTTAACCTAAATTTAGATTTAAATAATGAATAAATTTTTACCCCAATATTGAATAACTTGTATACAAGACACATGACATGAGCAACTATCATTTATGTGCTGATAATGAGCAAAGAGTTGAGCATGTGATTTTCTTTAGTCAACATGCCCGAGTAGCGTTGTTTCATAGCAATCTTGGCATCTTGCCTTCAAGTCAAAAAAAAAAAATATGAAGATGGAGCTGTGCTGAATGTGTTTTAAGCAATGTTTTCAAACTCGGTCCGGTCTTAGAACCGGTGAAGGCAGAGGGTCACGGGTTAGAGGTCGAATCGGAGTCGAACCGAAATTTTAAATAAATTAATATATTTATTATTTATATGTTAAAAAAATATAATATACATATAATTAAAATCAATGTTGTAAGAACTGGACCGGACCGAACCAGTCCGACCGAAAAAATGGGAACCGGAGGCCAGTCCGGTTCGGTTCTAGTCCGGTTCGGTTTTTTACTGGTTTGTGTGTGTGTGTGTGTGGATATTAAAAAAAAAATTTAGACTAAAAAAATTAAAATCTATGATTGAAAAATTCAAGTAGGCACATGCCAACCTATTTTGATCCGACATTCGTATACGCAGATCGCGCGCTCACACGTTGAACCTAAGTCCAATACCGTGGATTTGCACACCCCCCTGCGGGCACGAGAGAGAGCCTTCTTGACTACTTTCTTAACTTTGAAAGGATGAACTTTTGAATATATACATCATTATAACTTTATATTTTTCCAATGTGGGATAACTCACTCCTCCCTCACTTTTTTTAGTGTAGAATTTACTTTAAGTTTCAAATTATCATTCTACCATTTACCATTTTGAGTATATGAATATTCAAATTCATATTTCTTATGTAAAAGAACACAAATCCAAGTAGACTTCCTACTATTGAGTAGTGGAACTTACCCGAATTTGGATCTCAAAATGGCCACTTAATGAATTAATTTATCATAATTTCTTCTAAATAATTGTCTCAAATTCATATTTCTTTTAAATAATGTTCATTACTTACTCTAATAACGTTTATTAATTTTAATCAATGTTTTCAAACCCGGTCCGGTCTTATAACCGGTGAAGGCAGAGGGTCACGGGTTAGAGGTCGAATCGAGGTCGAACCGGAATTTTAAATAAATTAATATATTTATTATTTATATGTTAAAAAAATATAATATACATATAATTAAAATTAATAAACGTTATTAGAGTAAGTAATGAACATTATTTAAAAGAAATATGAATTTGAGACAAT
>CATKHJ010223118.1:0-14189 GCA_949750685.1 Vernicia montana | reverse complement strand
AAGAAATTATATATATATATATATATATATATATATATATATATATATATATATATATATATATATATATATATATATTATTTTTTCAAATTTTGATGTCAACTTTGTTGAAATATGAAGTCACTTTTGTTGACATATATTAATTTGCTTAAAAAAAAAAGTAATTAAATTAAATGGTATATGTTGATTTTTCATGATTTGTATTTTAAAATTTAAATATAAATATACCATTATTTAAAATGTACATCTATTCAAATAAATCTTATAATTTTTTAGCAAAGTGTGTGAATATTTTAAATAGTTAAATGCTTGTTTCATACACAATATATATATAAGAAATTAGATTTATGCATATATAAAGGGATCAGATCGCATTATATTTTCATTGAAGCTAAATTATTAAATTAAATAATTTTTAATATTAATTAGAATAAATTTATAATTAATGTAATCCACCTCTCTTGGATAGTTGGTTGGCTGTTCCTTTTACGACTCTATTAGGTACCCATTGAGCTATTAATTGGATTTGGAGGCAAGTGTAAGGTGGTAGAATAAGACGTTGACTTTTGCTGGGGCCCGCTACATATTCACATAACCACATGTCACAACTCACAACACAATTCTAATGCTATTGTGAATTTCCTTTCCTTTTGATTTTGACTTTGATATATGGGAAGAATTTTATAATTTTAAAATTAATAATTAAAATTTAATTTTAAATATAACTTTATCCATTTTCTAAAATTTTTAAATTTAATAATGAGTACTTAATAATTGAATTACATATATGAGATAGATTTCTTTGTCTATCATTACAATAATTAGTACAAATAGATTTTTTGTTTTATTAATTATTATTTTTAGAAATAGATTATATACATATATATGTGTACGTATATATAATTCTTTTTTTTTTATTTTTATTTTTTTTAACAAAAAGAATTTTTTTTATGAGTATACAATAGACTATAACAAAAAAAAAAAAAAAAAAAAAACCTCTTTTTTAAATATAACCTCTGTTTTTTTTTTTTTTTGGGTATCACCAACCCATTAGTATCCCTTCATAAATACTGAGTAAAAAAAAAAAATGCAGATATATAAATTTTTGTGAAACAGATGTTAAATACTCCATTCGGTTCTCAATAATTGTCTTTTTAGAAAAGTGATTTTGTTTTAATATAATTATCGTTTTACAAATCCAATTAATGTAATATTAATTGATTTTTTTTCTTCAAATTTATCCTTAACATTAATTGACTTAGTATTATTGGTATAATTTTGGTGAAAGACAAATTAAAAGTATATTAGTCTATTTAGTTTGAAATTATTCTTAATTTATTGCTTCTTAATCTAAATGCATTCTTTTAAAACGACAGTTATTGAAAATCGGAAAGAGAGTAATTTTTTCTATAAGTTTAAAAGGAAATAATTTAATGATTGATAATTTCTAATACCAAAAGGAACACATCTTAACTTAATTCTCGTATTTTTTGCCTCAAATTTATCCACCGCTCTTCTAGAATGTGAATTTTTTTTTTAAAATCTCTCTAGCTATATAGAATTTTTCTCCAACATAAATAGTTAAATACACAATGTTGAGATATTGGAAATCTATACTTTGAAAATGTAAAATAAAATAAAAATATTAACATTTTAAAAAAATTATAAAAAGAATAATATACCATGTTAATTTTTATAATCAATTAATCATTTCAATGTTCATATAATATTTTAAGAAACCGTATAAGCATGTGCTTCTAATTCATTGACCAATCATTCTGTTAGCATTTCTCACATGGCATAACATGATTGGTACCACAAAAAGTAAAATATATATATATATATATATATATATATATAGAAAAATACCTATTTTTTAAACAATTATTATATACAAAGCATATATCGTTACATATATCAAATAAACACTGCATTTCAATTTGAATAGAAAACAAACACGAACAAATCTACAATTAAAAGCGAGATTCCAACTTGAGACCAAGAGGTCTCAGACCTCTGCCTTAACGATTTTAAGTTTGTTAATTTCCTATATTCCTATTTGTACTTGTATACCATACAAATTCTCTGAAGTTAGCCAAATCTTGCCAGAAATCTCGTTTATATATATATATATATATTAATATTTTCTGATACGTCTAAAAGTGATATACTTGTAAGCTGCTTAAACTAGCAAGACACGTGTTTGTAAGAAGTCCCATTCTCCCCTATATAAAAATAACGTTCATATCACTTTCATAACAATCCAATACATTCTCTCACTATTCTCTCTCTAATTAAAGCGTCGGAACCTTTTCGTCAGGACAGCCTCCGAAGAGCTTCTGACCTCTCTTTATCAGATAAAGTTTATTCTTATCATTTTCAAATTCGGTTAGGTCTTAAAATCAATGAAGGCAGAGAGTCACAACAGAGGTTTAACTGGAATCTAATCAAAATTTTAAATAATATCATAATCAAAATTTTAAATAATATCATATATTTATTATTTATATGTTAAAAATAAATATAATTAAAATTAACAAACGTTATCAGAGTAATTAATAAGTATTACTTAGAAGAAATATGAATTTGAGATCATTACTTAAAAAATTATGGCAAATTAACTCATTAAGTAATTATTTTGAGACTCAAATTCTAATGGGTCCCACTACTTAGTATTGAGAGATATATTCGAATTTGTATTATCCTACTAAGGAATATATAAATTTGAATATTCATATGTTCAAAATGATGAATAGGTGAATGATAATTTAAAATTCAAAATAAGTTTCATGCTAAGAAAAATGAAGGAGAAAAGTGAGTTATCCCATATCGGAAAAATACAAAATTGAAATGAAGTATATATTGAAATGCTCTTCTTTTCATTATTAAGAAAATAGCAAAGGAGACTCTTTCTTGCATGTGCAGGAGTATAGATCCAAGGTTCGGACATAGGTTCAACGTGTGAGTGCGTGACCTGCGTACATGAATATCAAACTGAAATGGGCTGGTCTGGGTCAATTTGAGTTTTGCAAATTTTTTTATTATGCAAAAAAAAAAAAAAAAAAAAATTTCTCCGCCTAGAAAACCTGATTCTTCCTTGTCCGGATTTTTGGCCTTAACCGAACCGGCCGCGGAATACAATCTCGTTTATATCTAAAGCTAAATAGCTAAATATTCTTTTATTTATATTTCCTTTTCCAATTACAGAATTTACAGCAAGTGCTAGTTCAGAAAAAAAAAAAAAATTATTAAAATAAATTTGAGATATTTTTAGTTGTATATTCCAAAATAATATACTATTCTTGTGTAGCTCATATATATACATGTAACTTCCTAAATAAAAAAAAAACTATTTTTTACTGCATAAATAAAATACTACAAGAGCAGCTTTTTTTTTTTTTTTAAATGATATGAATGATGATTAAAGTGACTATCATAAAAATCACCCTATGAAAGTGATTATTACCCATTAAACTAATTAATAGTTGTTTAGTAGTCAATTGTTTACTTCATAATGCATCTAATATTAATTCAATTTCATTAAGAATTTTCAATATCTATTAGTCTTAAACTTGCATTTTGAGTGAATTTTGATCATACTTTTTTTTTATTTAACTTTTATTTTTTTAAAAAAATATTTTAACATTTGTAAATTATTATTATTATTTTTATTAAATTTAAATATTACTTTTTATATTTTTAAATATTAATAGAAAGAAAATATATGTATGAGCCAGTTGAAAATAATAAAAAAATATTATATATATTATTTTATAAACAATTTTTAAATTAAACTTTTATTATATATATATATATATATATATATATATATATATATATATATATAGATTATTTTTATTGGAAAAAATCATTAAAGAAATCAAATATAAAATTTGAAGAAAATATAGAAATCAAATTATAAAATTACAAACTCATTAATATTTTTTCCAAATTTGATAATTTGATTTATTTAATAATTTTTTTCCAAATTAACACTAAAAATTAAAAAAATTAATTAATATTTTATCCAAATCCTTAGGATAATACTGATTTCTAAAATATTCTTTCTACAATTCTACTATAATATTTCAAATACTACAATTTAGGGGGTATTATTGACTTTTACGTTAAAGATTTTCTTGTATAAAAACCCCATCTAACACCTCTCTACATTGAAGTGGCTGCATATATAATTTTCACTGTTATTCTTATAAATATCATTATACAATGAGAAAGAACAACTACCTTTCTTGGTTTCTTGTTTTCTTTGTAATTCTTTCATGTTTTCTTGTTCAAATCCATGGCAAGAAAAAGCAAACAGAAGCACTTGGCCATTTCTTGAAGGCTAAATTTAAAGGAAATTCTGGCATTGATACGAGTCTTTTTAAGGCAAGAAGTAGTCTTGAAGATGACTCTGTAAATAACCATATTATTTCTCAAGATGGATCCAAAGAGAATGATAAAATTGAAAGATTGCCTGGACAACCACCTATACGGTTTTCACAGTACGGTGGTTATGTCACCGTCGATAAATCAGCCGGCCGGGCTTTCTATTATTATTTTGCTGAGGCTCAGTTTTATCCTAAAGAATCTTTGCCTCTTCTTCTCTGGCTTAATGGAGGTATATATATTAATTAATTTCCTCTTCTTCTCTCTCAATTTTTTCTTATATATGTTAATTTTCAATTACAATTAAAATTATGTTACTCGCAAAACTCATAATCTTACAGTTTCAAAAAATCAAATTATAAATAGACATTTTTAAAATTATATAAACATTATTAATATAAAATTTGAAGATATAATTGTGAATTGAGTTTGTATGTTTTGGATAGGAATCTTTTTTTTTTTTTTTTTTGGGTGGTTTCTTTGATACCATACCATTCCATAAAAATCTCAAAGAACCTTATCTAAAAATATTTTACATTTTAATTATTATTTGGGCAGTTATCTCTCTTTTTTTATTTTTTTATTTTTTTTATTTTTATAAATTTTTACATATTCCATGCAATAATGTTACTCACTATGTATAGGCCACACTTTTGCATGACAATTCATTTTCTCTATAGGCTGGAGGAACTAATTATTAGGAAAATATTATTTTAATCACATTATTATTATTATTATTATATAAAAATAAAAATTTTCAGTTGAGTACAAAAAATAGTTTTTGTTTTTTTTTTTTTTATAAATTAATATTATATAATGAGTCAACATTCATTGACTAAAAAAAGTTACTCTGCTTAAAATAATAATAATGATAAAATAAAAATAATTAATAAAAATACAAACACTCACATGGCCAAGTGGTAATATGCCACCACATTTTGTGTTACAATCCCAAGCTTTACTCCAATGGAGGATTTTTCGCCGTTCCAATTGTAACTAACTATATATTTTAATAAATTTAATAAAATAAAGATGCATATATATTTAGATTAATTAGTATATATGATTATATTTTAAAATAAACATTATTATTAGATTAGTAATATGAAAATATGAAACGTTTGTTTATAATTAAATTTGATTATGAGTTTAAGGCCTATTAATTTGATTTGATTAGACTGATCATGAGTATGTTGTACTTTAATTTTGGAATTAATTACTATAATCTATAATCATTAATCAATTCATAATGCTTTATCATGTTTGATTTGATCAAATATATATATATATATATATATATATATATATATATTTATTAAATTAAAATCATATTCAATTATATATACTATTGTTTTGTTGCTAATTATTATGCATATAATGCTTCTACATATGTATACATAGCATGTGCCATCTCTAGTTGGTATTTGTCAGTTTGTTCTAGCTTGATGCTGATGTTTTTTATATTCTTTTTTTCATTATTTTTTTTAAAAAATATATATTTTTTACAATAAAAACACAGTGAATTAATATAGACTACACAACAGGAAGTAACCCTCTCACAAATTGGTAACTAACTCTTCCTGAGACCTCTTACAAATTAGTAACAACTCTTCCTGAGACCTCCCACAAATTGATTACTAACTCTTCCTGAGACCTCCCACAAATTAGTAATAATTTTTTCTGAGACCTCCCACTTTCTACACTGCACATTTTAAAAAATATTTTATAATATTTTATATTTTTAAAAATATTTTATAATATATATAATTTTTTTTATTCTATTTTTACAGGCCCTGGTTGTTCATCTTTGGCTTATGGGGCAATGCAAGAGCTTGGACCATTTCGTGTATATAGTGATGGCAAAACTCTTTACAAAAACAGATACTCATGGAATTTTGGTAAATTTATTTCTTCTCAATTATATATTCATCATTTCATTTTTAATTTATTTCTTAAATACTTTTGGGTTGGAGTATAGGGGAGAAATAATTTTAAAATAAACTCTTAATCAGTATCTTAATTCACCTCTAAAAAGTAATTATTTTTAATTAATTGAGTTTTAACATTTTAATTGATGAGTACATATCTTATAATTTTTTTGAAAAAAAAAGAAAAAGAATTCAAATCTTTAACTTATTATAAAAAAAAAATCTCAATTTTCCTTTTTTTTTTTTTTTTTTTTTTTTTACAGCTGCAAATGTTTTGTTTCTTGAGTCCCCTGCTGGAGTGGGTTTTTCATACTCTAATACGACGTCGGATTATAGAAAAAATGGAGATAAAAACACAGCTGAAGATAATTATGTGTTCTTGGTAAATTGGCTGGAGAGATTTCCTGAATATAAAGGCAGAGATTTCTACATTTCTGGGGAGAGTTATGCAGGGCATTATGTCCCTCAACTTGCACATACCATTCTTTACCATAATAAAAAGGCTAATAAGACTATTATCAATCTCAAGGGAATTTTAGTAAGTTTTTATTTTTCTTTTTTCTCTCAATTTTTCTATAATTATAAATTTTTGAGTCTTATTTTACATTATTGCATTTTAGACTCAATTGTCATTTTTGCCACTTTTCAAATTAGAGAAAATAATAATTGAAACTTAGAAGTTAAGAGAGTATGTGTGGGCTCACTTTTCATTTTCTTATCACTTCTTTATTTTGTCATTATTTTCACCTTAAGCATCATTGATATTGATTAATTAGCAGCCTCAATACCTCATGGATGCATCAGGCTAAAAAGGTTGCTTTAGTGTTATTGTTGTTGTTTTTTTCCCTTCTTTTAAACACTATCAAGTATTTCACATTATTTTTTAAGACAAAAATCAAGTCGAAATCTATATATATCATGCTTAATTTATTTTAATTTTTGTAATTAAGAGCAGAAAATGTTACCGTTGAAATAATTCGATACTATAATTGAATAATATGATGCTTTTATTACTAAATTTAGACATTAATTAAGAATAAAATGAATCTCTAATTATTTTTAGGGTTAAAAGATTTTGAGTAAAGAATCTTTATTTCAAGTTTCCATCATTAGTCAACTATACACATCATTTGATTTATACAAAATTATAGGGCAGGGACAGGGCAGTCTCTTTGTCACAAGAGGTCATAGGCAACCTACAATTTGCAATTGTGGTGCTAAATTGTTGACTTGATTGATGCAATTTATCCCTGTAATGGTCAAAGAAATTTTTTTCCAAAATCATATAATTAGATCATTTCATGAAAGTAGTTATAAATTTAATAATTATATTATCTTATTAATTAATCTCTCTTGTGAAAAATTGCAGATTGGGAATGCAGTAATCAATGATGAAACTGATACTATTGGAATGTATGACTACTTTGCTACACATGCCCTAATTTCATATGAGGCTGCTGACAATATTAAGAGAACTTGTGATTTTTCACCCAATGCCACAACTAAGTCTGTTGCTTGCAGTTCAGCTAATGATGAAATCAACAGGGACATTTCTTATATTGATATATACAACATTTATGCTCCAATTTGCTTCACTCCAACTACCACTTCCAAACCCAAGCCATTTTCTGTAAGTTAATTAAACATTGTTTATAAATTCTTACTCATTAATCATAATTTTAATTTAAATCTTAATGTATTAATAATGAGTTATTGATTCGAATAATACGATACATGTTTTACTTCTGATCGTTTTAAAATACAGATAAAAGATGATTATAAAATAGAGATGGTCAGTCGTCTCTCTTTTATAATCCTATCTTATTTAATAATTTTATTAATATTTGATAAATGGGAGAGGATTCAAATTCGAAATCTCTAGATTGAGGAAATTTTTATTATTATTAGATACTTTTGCAAAATATTTAAATTTTATGTAATGTATTAATGTATGACTAATTAATTTGTATTGATTGCAGTTGGAGAATTTTGATCCATGCTCTGATTATTATGTGTATGCTTATCTGAATAGACCAGAAGTACAAGAGGCTTTGCATGCCAATGTAACAAAACTTGATCATGATTGGGAACCTTGCAGTGATATCATTAAGGGTTGGCATGATAGCCCTGCTACAGTTATTCCACTCCTACAAGAGTTCATGGACAATGGACTTCGTGTTTGGATTTTTAGGTAATTAAATATTTATAATTAAATTGATCATAATTATTTTAATTACTTTTAGACAGGTTGAAATTGCTAATAATTCGGCTTTCAAAATAGAGATTTTAACTCCTGAATTACATAAAATCTTATGATTTAAAATAATTAATCCATTAATTGAAAATATCTTTTTTTTCCCTTAAATGTCTAAATGCAACGGTCTGGCCTGAAATTAGCTCCAAATAACTTGTTGTTTTAGGGCTCAATCATAGCCTAAAACAGTTAATCCAAGTTATATAGATAATAACTAGTTGAATTTTATAAACCGTTTTCTATTTTCATATATATATTTTTCGATGTGATTTCGTCTTTTGCTTGTTAACGTGCTAGTTTAAGCTCTTCAAGCAGTCATGCCCCTTTTTAGTAAAAATGTTTAAATTCGAACTCTTGATTATTATATGAAATTATTCTAAATAATACTATTTGGGTTATATGGTTTCTAATATATATATATATGATTATTATATAATTCTAATGCAAATCTTCATTGCTTGTTAATTATGCAGTGGTGATACAGATGGAAGGGTACCATTTACTTCAACTCAGTATTCTATTAATAAGATGAATCTTGAAACCAAAACTAAATGGCATCCATGGTACCTTAAAGGAGAGGTATAATAATAATAATAATTTTATTATTTCACTATATATCCATTAATTTTTCTCAAAAATAATTATTCAAAGAAATTAACATTTTATTTATTTATTTATTTATTTTTGCATTTTTAGGTTGGAGGGTATACACAAGTTTATAAGGGAGATTTAACATATGCAACTGTAAGAGGGGCAGGGCATGAAGTTCCAAGCTATCAACCTCTTAGAGCACTTTCATTGATCAAGCATTTTCTTGATGGAACACCTTTGCCTGATACTAAAAGATATGGTTAAATTTGTTTATAATTTTATTCAAATTTGTCTTTGCTTAATTAGGATTTGGTAGTTAATTTGTTTAGGATTTAGAATAATTTGGTTTATAATTAGTTGTCCAATTAGTACTGTTTTAGTCTGCAATTAATTTATTCCGTTCAATTAAAGGTGCAAATTAATTTGTTATTCAAAGAAAAGATTGGATCTTCCTTATTACCCAATTTTAGAAAAAGTTGAATTGTTCTTTCAATTATTTCATTGGATTGCAATACCAATATTAGAATTTAGGAATCTGTTAATGATATATATCCTTAATGTCAAATTTCAATGATTATGAGAATATTTATACAATAATTCTGTAATTAACTCTTTGATTTGTACTTTATGCTCTAAATCATCAAGCAAATCCTAAATAATAATAATAATAATAATGTAAATTGCAAGGATCCAAACGTTAAAAAGAAAAATTTGGAAAGCGGAAGAGCTGTCATAAATTAAAATTTTAACCTTTTCTATAACTATAAATAGAACATAATAATTAATCATATAATATTGCATGTGCGGTGTGTGCGTCTCTCATTTATGAGAGTCTATTCTCTTGTGGATGGGCTAACGGAGAGTGGACTGGAGTTTCAGCCTCCCACATCGATAGTGTAAAGTGTGTGTGTGGGATATAAAGGTTAGCGTATCTTTTTAAAAATTGCCATAGTTTTGAGGTGTGTACATGTCCGTTTTCTATCCCTGTATATGTGTTTATATATATATATATATTTTTTTTTAAAAAAATCATATAATTTTAAACAACAAATAAAATAATATTATATTTGCGCAAGATAAAATAATAAAAAGAACAAATCAATCAATATTATTATTGAAACAATATAGGTAAGTTAATTAATCATCATTACCAATAACTAATAATTATTAGCTTCAAATTAATGATCATGATGACTAGTAGTACTCACCAATGAGGAAAATGAACTTTCCAAAACAATATATTTTTTCACTTAAAAATGCAAATGAGTAAAAATCACTTAAAAAGGGTCCCTCATTTCATCATGGGGTGTCTTCATGAAAAAACATAATTACAATTTGATTACTTGCTTGTAAGCACTTCCATTTGCTTTTCTTGAGACATTATAACTAGGGCACGCTTTGTTTTTGCTAATTGAAGTTATTAAATTAAATATCAACTGTAAAATTCAGTAAAATATTTGGATTTTAGCTTAATCATTACTTTCCCAACATAAAGAAATCAGGTGAGATTAATTTAAATCCTAACGATTATTTTTTTTCTCAAATTTTAAAATATAATATAGAATATCAGAATTAAAATTTAAATCTTTAACTTTCTTTATTACGAAACAAATACTCAATGACTGAACTACTAATAGAATAATAACATAACCCTAATGATTTTTGCAGTATTGTAATAAAACCATAATAGTTAATTTGTTTAATGGAAGATTCTAAAAGGCATCTTATATGATATGGGGACTAAATACATTTTGTCCCAATAAGAAAAATTAAGATAAATAGGTCAATGAATCATGCAAAGATTGAACTGTGAATATAAATTTAGAATTGCCATAACTACTATTAATCTAAATTTGGTAGTTTATCTTTGTAGCCATCCATGGTTCTTCCTGTCAAGTTGGAAAATCCTTCTAAACCCTATCACACACATATATATAAACACCTAATTTAGATCTAAAAATCCATAAAAAAATTACATTTTGGATCCAAAAACCAAAACCCTAGACCTTCTTTATACAATGCAAAATAACCCATGTTTGTTTCTTGTTTTCTTTCTTATTTTTTCTTGTTTTATAGCTCAAAGCCTTGGCAAGAGGCAAGGTGAAGTTCTTGGCAAGCTCTACAAAGCCAAGTTTAATGGAAATTCTGATATTGATACAAGCCTTTTCCAAGCAATTGATCTTACCCAAGTAGAGGAAAATGGAAATAATTCTACTATTATTATAAATCAATCAAATGGAGGGTCCAAAGAAAAAGATAGGATTGAAATATTGCCTGGCCAACCTCATCAAGTGAATTTTTCACAATATGGAGGTTATATTACTGTGAATAAATATGCTGGAAGGGCTTATTATTATTATTTTGTTGAAGCTAATAGAAAGTTTAAGGAGTCATTGCCTCTTCTTCTATGGCTCAATGGAGGTACTTATAAAAAATATATATATATTTTTTCTATAAGTTTTCTTTGTTAATGTCTTTTTGCCTTTTCTTTGTTTTTGCCATTTTCTTTTTTTTTCTTTTTCTGTTGAATTTGTTTTATTTCTTGAAATAATGTTCTTTATTCAGTACTAATTAAATTGATATCTAGACATCAAAATATATTATCTAAATAGAAAATTTGAGTCCAAGTGAATTCGAATCCGTAATATTAAGATCTTATGAATTACTTCAGTACTAATAAACTAAATGCTTATTGATTGTACCACATTTTTAATAATGACTTATAACAAAGATAATAAAATGTATTTAAATTCGATCCTTATTTAATATTTATCATTCTATTAAATAATTTCATGTAAATTTACATTTTACTACATTCTATCAATCTAATATGAACATTAATTAATTTGATATGTTCACAGGACCTGGTTGTTCATCTCTAGCTTATGGGGCAATGCAAGAGCTTGGACCATTTCGAGTGCATAGTGATGGCAAAACACTTTACTACAACAAATTTTCATGGAATAATGGTATACTTTACTTTTTTTTACTTATCATTTTCCGTTCCAAATAAATTAATAGGGTATTTTTTCATAACATAACGATAAGAAAAGAGTTTTCATTTTCACCAGAATACCCTAATTTTCAAATTTTAAATTATTGTAATACAGTTATCGAGTATTTGCCTTATAGTTGTACTATATATTTCTTATAGTTATATTTTTCAATATATTTTTGGTTAATTTTTATTGATTATTTTTTCTTTTCAGCTGCAAATGTTCTGTTTCTGGAGTCTCCTGCAGGAGTAGGTTTTTCATACTCTAATAGGACATCAGATTATAGTAATTTTGGAGATAGAACAACAGCTGCAGATAATTATTTGTTTTTGGTAAATTGGCTTGAGAGATTTCCTGAATATAAAGGAAGAGAATTCTACATTTCTGGTGAGAGTTATGCAGGGCATTATGTCCCTCAACTTGCACATGCCATTCTTTACCATAACAAAAAGGCCAATCAGACTATTATCAACCTCAAAGGAATTATAGTATGTGCCCTTCTCTCTTTTTCTCCCTCTTTTTTGGTTTTATACTTATTACTTGGACTTAATTAGTAAAATTAATTGTTCAAATAATAAGTTTATTTAATCAAATTTTTTTTTTTTTTTTTTTTTTTTTGTGAAAATGCAGATTGGAAATGCAGTGATCAATGATGAAACAGATAATCATGGGATGTATGATTACTATGCAACCCATGCTTTAACTTCACCAGAAACTGCGGAGAAAATAAAAAAATACTGTGATTTTTCTCCTGATTCTATCAACAGTCCATCCAAAGAGTGCCTTTCAGCTACTAACAAGGCAGATCATGATACTCTTAATATCGATATTTATAACATCTATGCCCCATTATGCTTTGATGGAAATCTCACAACCCACCCCAAGAAGGCATCGGTGAGTTGATTAATATAATATCTAAATTTCTATATTGAAATTAAATATCATTAAAAATTTTTAGATTTCTTTTCGATGATTGAAGAAAAGGAATTCGAATAGAAATTTATTGTCAAATCATATATACACTTATCGCTAGATTGTACCAAGTATGCAAATTTTTTGAGATTGTAGTTTCTTAAAGTAAGGTTATATGGGTGGCATTCACATAGGTAAAGGAGCACTAAGTCTCTTTAATTTAAAGATTATCATTATTTATTCTTAAAAAAGGATTATCATTAATCAATTAATTTTAAGATTTAGTTTAATTAATTAACAAGTAAATTAACTCTCTGCTACATTTTAGAATAAGGTTGGAATCTAGAAGTTATGGTATTATAAGAAAGAGATATTATCCATTTTTTAAAATTTTAATTTTTTTTGTGAACGATCTATTTGTTATTATTTTTGGAAATAAATTTATTTGAAATAAAAGACAAAAGTTGACATGTAATATTACTCATAAGTTCACAATTGTATTGCCAACTCCATTATCACGAAATCAAAATTTGTTAATTGTTAAATCCTAATTTATTTTTTTATAAATGTAAGGAATGAAGTGACAACTAATATTTTAGTTATTTTGTTTTGCAGTTAGTAAATTTTGATCCATGCAATGACTATTATGTATATGCTTATTTCAATAATCCTGAAGTCCAAGAAGCAATGCATGCCAATGTTACTAAGCTTCATCATGCTTGGGACTCATGCAGTGATGTCATTCTTGGTTGGAAAGATAGCCCCTCCACCATTATTCCCTTGCTACAGGAATTCATGGAAAATGGAATAAGGGTTTGGGTGTATAGGTAAGTCACAAAGACTCATCATTATTCCCTAAAATTAATCATTAGCATCATAATCATTATGTAGTTTATTGGTGATTATTACTTGCTTATGGGTCCTTATTACTTTCCAAAGTCTTCTATATTTCACCATGAAATGGGATTGTACCAAACTCTTAGAAGGGTCCCTCACCTGGGTATTCACTTGTTCATGCCCAAAAGTAGGTATGATTGTATGCACATTACTTGAAATCACTGCCATTTTTCTTTCATTGACTTAAGGGCATATCTAATTGTTTGGAACTCAAAAATCTAT
>CATKHJ010222924.1:0-12185 GCA_949750685.1 Vernicia montana | reverse complement strand
AATATAATTAAATTAATATAAAAATAAGTTAAAGAAAAAAATTTTGTTTCTTAACAAATGTTCTAAGAGAAAAATCGATGTTTTTAAATACTAAAATAATATCATGAGTATTAGGTGATTACGATCATATTGGATATCTATTTTATTGTGCAAGAGATTAAAAATTCAAATCTTAAATTTCATTTTAAAAATTTCAATGTAACAACAAAAATGATTTGCTAATAATCAAAATAATAGGCAAGAGAGGGAAAAAAAAGCCAAGAACAAGAAGGTTAGCTCAACAAGTACAACCAAACATCACCAATCATTCACCACTTTCAGTGCTTTCAGTTCTTGGATGAAAAGAAAAGAAAAGAAAAAAAATACAAAAGGGTTGAGATTTCATTGATCCAAACAATCATAAATAACATCATTCAAATAGAGTAAAAAGTTCATACATACATATATATATATATAAATATATAGATGATCTATCCCAATCCCAGGAGATGTGGTTGGTTGCTTAAAAAGATACTAGCCACTCTCGAATCATCTTTCTTCTCCACCACTACAATAATCTATATTTCAAGCAAAAAAATAAATAAAAAACCAAAGGTCAGACAATGAACTTTGGCTATATATCAAGGGTTTTTCATAAGAGAGTAGCCCACCAATACCCCCACTCAAGTTTCTTGAGAGAAAGGTTGAAAAAGACTAAACAAAGGTGGAAAAAAAGAGAGAGAGAGAGAGAGAGAGAGAGAGATAGATAATAATACAAAAGGAAAATGAAATTGGGAGAGAATATGGAAACATTAATTTAATTTCCCAAACCCTAAAAATCTTAAATTAAATATTGACATGAAAAAAAGATTCACACCTGATATACTTTTTTTTTTTTTTTTGGTTTTGACTCTTGGAAAAGCTTATAAAAACTCATCAAATATGGCTTTTTTCTTTGTTTCTTTCTTGGTTCCTAGCCATTGTAGAAAGGTGTGTGGAGTGGACACCACAATGCCTGTCCTCTGTCTGCTAGGCAAAGTATCCCACTAAGATCTTCCACCTTTTCTGTGTCACTTGTCCTATTCCTTCCTCCTCTTCTCCTCTCTTTACTATTCTTCACTTTCAAAAGTAAATTAAAGCTGCTGTATTTTTTTTTTCTTCTTTCTCTTAAAATATAAATATATATATATATATTTTTACCTGCATTAAAGACATAATTTTATTAAAAAAAACAAAAATCATTAATGGGTATTGCATAATAAGATTAAACAAAGATATAAAATGCATGAGATGCATTATATTATATATACTAGGGTGAAACTAAAGCAACCAAGGAGCACAAAGCTCTAGATATCTCATTATCCAATGCCAATTCTTTTTACCACAGATTTTGAATTTGATCCCCAAAAAAAAAAAAAAAATATATGATAACCAAATCTCAAATACCATCACAAATTATAATAAAATTTTGCTTACATTGAATATATATATTTTTCAAAATGAATTCGAACTACATAATAACATATGAAGTAAAAAAAAAAAAAAAATGATATATGAAATGAGGATATAATTAAACACCATATAAGCAAGAATTTTCCCACAAAGCAATGTGATAAAATTAAAACAAGAAAAATTAATAAACTAATTCCTTTTAGATTTTGATGGGAATGGATACTAATGTCCATTTTACTCTACTGTAAGAAAATGCTTACCCTATGTTTAGATTGAAAGAAAATAAGAGAGGAAAGAAAATTTGGGTGAAAAATAAAAAGGGAATGTAATTTTCTTTTGTTTGGAAAAGAGAGGAAAATAAAGAAGGAAAAGAAAATATAACATATTTTCCCCTCTTTATTTTCTTCCCAAAATGAAGAGTAAAAGTGAATATTGAGAGGAAAATGTTACTATTCAATGCATAATTACAATCTTGCCTTTTTATTACAAGTAATAAGTAGTATTACTTATTATTTATGTTACTACATAAAGGGTAAAATAGTAATTATACAATATTACAATTTTCTTTCCTTTCATATTTTATTTTCCAAATAAGGAAAAATAAAATTATTTTCTTTTATCTCCTTTCTTATTTTCCTCTTATCCGAACCTGAAAAAGGAAAATATAAGTAGAAAAATAAAAATTATTTTTCCTTCTTATTTTCTTTCCTTCCTAAAAAATTATTCAAACATAGGTTTAGAGATAATATTTTTAATGCAAATAGGTAATAGTTGTATCCTTATTATGACATAGGGCTAAACAGTAACGATTGCTTGTTGCTACCAACCAAATACAATTAAAAAGCTCAAGAATTTCCTGCAATTTAAGCAAGAAATAATTTTCAAAAAGTACATAGTACCTCACCAATACATTTGATAAATACAAAGCTACTTACACTAAAATAGTCCTTTAAATCACCAAGACAAGCACTATATAACAAACCAATATATTATTTATATCAGCTTTCGATTAAGTATTAAAAAGTTTTGAATTCAAATATCAATCCAATTATTTTTACTAAAAATAAAAGTGAAAAAAATTAAAAAGAAAAATACAAAATTGTCATGTCAATAATAATTTTGTAAAAGCAATAATTGTGAAAGACAATGAAATGTTAACACGTGACCATTATGCACATAATTACAAAAATGCCCCTTTAATGTAAGGGTCAAAATTGTAATAAGTATGATTTTAATAGGCTATGTTAATAATTAATGTGGACTGACTCTTCTTTGAGGGGGAAAAGAGTCAAAGCAAATAAGGTCACAAAGAAAGAGAACTTCTTTTTAGGTACATTACGGATATGAATATATAAATAATGTCTTTGGACTTTAGGGCACCTCTCATCAAATAATTTCAATATTTAATGCCCATTTCAATGTGAAAATGACCAAAAAGTTAAAAAGAAACGAAGGTTTAGTTCCATAAAATGACCTTTATGTCCCTACTCCATTTCAAGAATCGGTGTCGGTAGACCGACAACAATAGGGTCAATCTTCCCCACACCATTCTGTATATGGTTCTTGCTCATATTTTGCAAGAACCAAGACTTAACTGTTCAACAAGAAATAACAACAACAACAACAACAACCGGCTGCTATGGGGTTTGGCCCTTTGAATCAAAGAACGAATATGACAAGACTATGCCCACGAGGACACACTAAATAACAAATTCTATTGCCTCCTTTTTGTTTACGTGGCCTAATGTATATTTGCTTTAGACCACTAAATTTCAACATTTCATAAAATACAAAGAAAACATCTTCAAGTAATTAAAGAAAAAAGCACACTTAAATATAATTTAATTGTAATTACATATACAATATGAATATTAGGATTCCTTTCTGGATGTTAAAAATAAATAATTAAAGAAAAAAAAAAAAAAGCCAATAGTCTTCATTGAGGGAGAGTTTTTTGGTTTCAATGGGTAGTGACATATTATTCTTGGAAAAGGCAAATTTAGATTCCAAGTAATGATCAAATTGGTCTCTAGCTAGTAGCTCTCCCATTAATATTATATATGTTGAAATTTTTTTATTTTTTTTTAAAAAAAATAGTTTTTATTTTTTATTTTTTGTACATAGAGGTTCAACTTTCAAGCTTTTAAAATTATGAAATCATTCAAATAAATATTTTTCTGTTCTTATATATTATATTATATTAGCAAAAGCTTCCCCACTTGATTATTTTCATAAAAGGGTCCACTATGATGCTATCTTTAGACAGGAAGCATAATGCATTTAATTAATTATGTATAGAAGAAATACATATAAAATATAATGAAAACTAAGAAAAGGAATAAAAAGCTTACCCTTTGTTTCTGTTTGGGTTGGTTCTAATTATAGTTGAGAGTAGAATCTAGATGGGTTTTGAAGCAGCTTGCTTGAAGGCAACAGTGGGAGCAATTCTGCAGCTCCTCCTCTGATGTTCAAGCACAAGTTCACCAGCAAACCAATCTAATTTCTCAAAATTGCTTTGGTCTCCAATTCTCTTGCCCCCAAACAGCACTGATTCAACATTCTTCTGCTTCAACATATCTTCTGCTATGGCAATCAACATTTTCACATTGTTAGGACAAGGGTCTGTGTCCACATTTGGCCCACACCTGCCTAAGCTGGACCCATTTGCCTGTCACATCCAAATGAATTGGAATAATTAATGACCCTTATTCGTACTGCCCAAAGTAATGCATAGACCATCCTTTTAGTAAACAGCAAGTAAAAAACTGTGAAGCTACAGAACCTAGTCAATCAACCAAAAAGCACACTCAAATTTACACTGTCTCTACTTTTTCTATTGGGTATAATTTATTTTGTATCACTTTAATTAATCATCTCAAATGAAATTTTTAGCATATAAGTTTAATGTTGCTCTAATAGAAACATGTTATTGTCACATGGAATACTTACTAGTCACAAAAATGATGGGGCATATAGCACTATTTGAGAAAAAATATATGCACAAGTCTAAATTCTTTTACATAGCATTTGCTTCCACAAAAAATTATAATTTTTATTTAGGTTAATTAGAGAGGTACTAAGTAACAAGTATTGGCATATAATTTGTACTTTTAAGTACTTTTTTTTTTTTGTTACTATATAGAATCATTTACATATTGACATGTCAATTTAAATTATACCAATAATATTCAAATTTTTTCATAAACAGGAGAATCGATTCTAAAACTATTAGGTCTAGGCCAAGGTGCCAGCCGCTCGGGTGTGGACGAAACCACTACTTTTAAGTACTTTATTATGTATCTTCTAGCAAAAATAAATACATGGATATGCCTAATAATTTCTACCATTTTTAATCCAAGAATAGGGGCAAATAGGACTTAACAAAGTTTTAGTATTAGTTTGGTTAGAATGCAATTCTTTACCTGCAAAAACTGAGACAAGAAATTGAAAAATAATCTTCCCCTTCCTTAATTCTAGGTAACTAATATAAAGATAGTACAAGAATAGCAAGATCAGAGACAAAGTCCTTTGCTTTTGACAGCAAAGAAAGCATACCTATAAGTGAACCTAATAATAAAAGCCACAAGCTAATTATGGGAATGCCAATTTACCCTCTAACTAATATATGAATATAAATCATTGCATACCTCCCACAATCCTGACAAATTTAAGCCTCAGGTCTCCAGCAATTTCCTATGTACTCAAAAGTTAAATAAAAAAAAAAAAAAAAAAAAACACAAACATTCCATTTAATGCCTTTTTCTAATTACTCAACCAGCTAATATTGACATAAAAATAGATTCCCTATTAAGGTTAATTGCTATTCAGATTATGGTTCTAAGGTTGGAAGCAGAATTTAATTCTTGACGAGTGAATGTAGGCAAGAAAAATAATTCAGCCACCAACCTCTGAATTTTTTAACAAAGGAAGTTGGCACTAAATCATTTATCAAACTTTTATTTTTCCACAATTTGACTAAAAATTTTGGACCTACAGTCTTTTTTATTTTGACAGTTAAAGAAAAACTGAAAACTTCATATTGACAATTAACTCTTCATTAAGGAATTGAATTAAAACTACATAGTAAATTTAGGTTTAACTTGCTATGAATAACTGACATTTTGACCAAAAAGATACAAACCCATTAAAGAAAAAATTTTGGTTAACCATAAAAACACAACAAAACCCAAACGGTTTAGCCAACCGTCACACAAGCACAGTACAGGTCCCCCATTGGGTCTCTTGAATTCATGGTTCCCCATGTATTCCATACTAGTACATGTCGGTTAATACAAGCCATAAAAACACTTGCACCAATGAACCCATTACATAGGCCAAAAAAATATTGAAATCCAAACCCCCCCAAAAACCCCATATAAATATCATTATCTACATCTTTACCTGAAAAGACAATTGGCTTACCCCTTTCACCAGCCTGGCTAGAACTGTCTCATATACACCAAAACTTGAGAAAAAAAAATACCTTATCCAAGTTGTTCAAAATTAAATACACATTTTGACACTTATGTACAAGTTGTATTGTGTTATCTATCTAGTCAGAGTACAGAGATCAAAAACCACATTGGGAATCGAGCACTTATCCCAATTCTTCACTCAAATCTAACGGTTAGATAATTAGTTCTCATATGAGAACGAGTTTATAAATTATAACATTCAAACCATTTTTCTTATAAGAATTTTCAATGTATTAAAAAATGTTGAACAAGTTGTGCAACAGTGCAAGGACTAATTTGGAAAAAAAAAAAAAAAAAGTTGTGCAAGGACCATACCTGAATTCTTACGTAGTTACTGCTCCTACATTGACCAAATGCCATGGCAATGGCTTGGTCCACTGAGTCAGCTGAACCGTCACCCGAAATTCGAGCCATGGGTCGAGCCCAATGTTTAGCCCTCCAATTTTTAACCTCTTCATAATCATGGCTAACCTCAAGAAGCTGACCAGTACCTAAAGATAACACTAACAAATCTTCCACTCCTCTCACAAATGGAAATTCTTGCTTGTTATGCAGCACGTGCGTAATTGCGGCGGCGGCCGGGTTGTTCATGGCCAAACCGCCGTCAACTGCTAAACACTTGGTCTGACCATCAACAGACATCATTTGAACCGGTTCAAATAAACCCGGTTCAGCAGATGTGGCCCTGCAAACTTCCCAGAGCGGGAAATCAAAACTATCGGTTTCCAATGCATCAGCTCTCGAGAAAAGAAACGGCGCCGTGCTTGAAAGATCATAGCATGGGATTAAAACCGGTTTTAACGTATCTTTAAGCGTCAAGCTCCGGCCTTTTTCTGTGAACGTTTCTTTCATGGCCTTATCTAGACCGGCTGTGGAGGCGGCCGTACCCGAACCGCCTTTAAATAACCGTTTAAAAACACCGCCGCCGCCGCCGCCGCCACGACCACTTCCACTACCTCCACTGCCATTACCAAAACGGTAAATTTTCTTACCATGATCAGCTAAAAACCGCCAGGTGTCATCCGCTTTCATAATCGGACGGTTATCATCTTTGCTACCGAAAAGCATAGCCGTGAAGATTCCACCGATGCCGGTCCCCGCCGCGACGTCGAAATAATCGGCGATTCTTGCGTCAGGATTGCCTGATTTAGTTTTGAGCGAGTGTTCCAAATAAGCCAATGCTTTCCCAGAAAGAATACCCCTCATACCGCCTCCGTCGATGGAGAGTATGCAGATTTTTCCACGCTGGTTCTTGATTGCAGAGACGCCGTTGGTTTCGGCGGCAACTGGGGGTGATAGAAATGGCTCTGGTTTTGGTTCTGTAGGTGCCGGAGATATCTGTTTGGGGATCCAGAGCTTCTGATCATCGTAGCCAAACAGAAACTTGCTTTCAAGAATTGAAAAGATTTCATAACTGAGCTTGTCGGTGTCGATGCTCGGTTCTTGCATTTCTAAAGATTGATTACTCTCCATTTTCTTTGACCAAAACAAAAACTTGAGCTTAGAGGTTGTTCAAGAATCGAACAATAAACCTTGTATTTGTTCAAGAATTAGATTCTTTGCATTCTAATTCTTGATTGAGCTCTGTTGTTTAAATGGGCAAGTTAATCTCTTATATTTAATTCTTTTTCTTTGGTTAACGCCCGAGAAACTTCAATTTCTTGCCAAATATTTCTCTCTAATGCAGAGAAAAACACTTCTTTCTGAATTCAAAAAAAAGGGTTGGGTACCATTTACAAGCTTTCAAAGAAAAACTAATCGGTTATACACAATCTTCCATCATTTCCAACAAGAAACTGAAAATTTCAATTTATATCATCACCCAAAAAACCAGATGAGATCACGAGACAGACAGATAGCTATAAATTGTTGTTTTGGATTCCAAAACGCTCGCAATCACTTCAGTTGAAGTTGTGGATAACCAATCATTCTTTACAACAAAAGGAGAGAAAAAAAAAAAGAAAGAAAGAAAAAGAACCCCACAAACCCTGTATTGAAAAACCCTTTTGGCTTTTGCCCAATCTGTGCCCCTCCCTCCCTCTCTCTCTCTCTCTCTGTATATCTGGGGTTGTATTCTTTTAACAGAGCACGCTAAAATGAAAAATGCATAAAAAGATTAAACCAACCAATTAAGAGGGGAGAAATGGGCTGAGATAGCTGGTAGTGGTATAGCTATTACCTATATCCAAAAAAACAAAACAGAAAAGAAGCCAAAAGAATCAGAGAGAGAAAGAAAGGAGGGCATAGGAGGCAAGAACACAGCAATTGCAGAGCATGTCTGTTTATAGCTTTTAAAACCACAATACTAATTTTTTGTTTTTTCAATTCTCTCTCTCTCTATCTATTTTTTGTTTTTTTTTTTTTTCCATCTTTCTCTTAAATATTTATTCATTTATATATATATATATATATATATATATATATATATATATATATATATATATATTTGATTCCTACTATATGTTTTTTCTTTTTATAATGAATATATTCATAATAAATTTCTTTAACAAGAGTTGTATATTCTCCAATTCTAAATAATAAAAATATATTATTTATATTCATAATAAAATAAGAAAATATGAAAATGTAATTAATTTCGTGTATAAAAAAAATAATTACATCAAAACTAATTTAGAATGTTTTTAAATTTACTCTATTAAAATTTGAATTTTATGATTAATTTTATAATTTTGTAGAACATTTCAATATTATTTATTCTTTGGCTTGGTCTTATTAGTTTGGCTTTGGCAGGGTCGTTTATTAATTTTATTTTGTTTAAATTTTGGGAGGCATGACCAATTGGTCACCGACGGTTGTACTTGCGTGCAGGGGTCATTTCCGGTCTGGAATCCAACGGTCAAGATACGTTTTTCACTGTTTGTCCGTGATCAACGGTCAACTTGGAGAAACAGAAATTCTATAATTTAGTTTATTTTTTACTATTATTTTTTCTTGCTTCCCGCCCTTGTCGTTACGCGTGGGGTCCAGCGCTACCTACGTCGGCGAAAGAATGGAGACGCACTAATTTCATTCGCTGTTGATTTTTTAATTTTATTTTATTTTTTTAGATGAAATTACCCCTTCATATTAGATTTTGGAAATAAATTTAGAGTGGATAATTAGTAAATTACACCATTAACTTTTGTATTTTTTGTATTTTAATCTTTAATCTTTTTTACAATAAAGTGTTAAATATAATATTTTTTTTTATTGAGATTGAAATTTCTTGTTATAATAATAAATTGAACTATTTTATTATGATCTCTCTACTCTAACTCTATATATATTTATCTTTCTAATTTTTTCTATTTTTTATTTTTCCATTAAATTTTCTGGAAAAAAATAGAGTTAAAAAATTTTGAAAAAAATTAAAAGGGAAAAAAATAAAAATTCATAAGTAATATTATTTATTGAATTAGAAATTTTACCTAAATGGAGTACAAATTATTAGTTTAAATTAGAGATGATAATTTTTTTTACTCACTCAAATTCAAAAAACTTAATATTGATTTGAATTTATATAAAACCTAAAATGATCAAAGCATATGCTTTTAAATTCGGCCTAGTCTTAGAATTATTAAAAGTAGAGGATCATTGGTCAAAGGTTCAGCTGATATCGAATTAAAATTTTAAATAATAGCATATATTTATTATTTATAATAAATATTTATTAAAATATATATGAATAATGCACGTTACATGTTCTAAATGAACATAATAATTAGACATATAATAAAATAATATTTATTACACATTATAAATACTCGTTACGAACGATACTAAATTTATAAATAATTCAGACAAATCTGTGAATAGTTTTCAGTTTTTTCAGTTTAATCGATTAGACAGATCCAAATTTCAAAACATTGATAAAAACCCAAATAATCTATACAATTGAGGATCTAGTTAAGTGATCCAATTGGAATTTGCTATCTCATTTGTCACCTCTAATTTATTTTAGTATTTAATTAAGGAAAGAAAATTCAAACACGAAATAAAAAAAGAGTTGAAAACATTCTTGACGATATAATTAAATCCCAAGTTTAAACCGTGGAATATAAAGTGGGGTCTAACTGTGATACAATTACCTGTATTTGTTGGTAACGTACTAACGTGGTGACGGCTTAGAGGATGGGGTCAAAAAAAGGAAGGCAAGAGATAGGTAAACCGCAATTCGGTTAAAATGTGGAAAAATAGTGGATAACACCGAAGGAGTTGACTCATTTCCACTGCCACCACCTAATCATGACCTATTGCTTATTCTTTATTTATTTTATCAATTTAACGAGTTAGCTATAATTAAATCTTAAAGTCAAATTATTTTAAAATAATATTAGTAATATTTTTATATTAATTTAAAAAATAAAAGTAAAATTAATTTTTAAATTTATTACACCATACCAACAATTTAATATTTAAATTTTGATAAAAATTAATTGGATCTTTCAATTTTGTCAATTCAGTAAACTATTAAAAATAAAGTTAATAATTCAATTAATCAAATTTATTAAGTTAAAAAGTTAAAAAGTTTAATTAACTTCAAATAAAATTTTAAAATTAAAATTGATAATATTATTATACAATAAATTTAAGGATCAATTTAGCCTTTTGATCCTTTAGTGAATAAATTTTTTCTTATAATTATAATTTAAAGTTAAATTGCAGCTAAATTTTTAAATTACGATAAAATTGATTTTAAAAAAAAGTATAATTGCTAGAATATATAAAGTTCAAAGTAAAATTTTCTTTTAAAACAAATTTTTATTATGAATTTAAATCAATTCTTTTGGGAAAAAAAATTATAATGTGAGCTATCAAATTTGAAATTCGCAAATGTATTAAAATTTGATGCAAATTTTATTCAATATTTTCACATGATAGATAATTTGTGCCTGTCTTTAGATAACTTTGTAAATAATTTCATAGACATAAACACATTACCAAATCACAAAATTTCTCATGATTTTGTGAAGAATCAATTTCACATTGAAAAAATACATTAAAAATGCATAGGTATATAATGGTTTAGACTTAACTATCTAATTGATTAGTTTTAACATTTTAGTAATTGTTAATCCAAATTCATTAAGCTCAATTCATTCGTGAACTTAACATATACCTAATTTAAATCACCTCTATATTTCAATTCAATTTCTATCATGATATTAGAGCAAGTTTGATCCGATTCAATTTCAATCACTTGATGTATGTCTGGATGTTTAGTTCCAGCAGTCCAGTCCAATGTTGCCGATGCGTTTAAAAATTTCAATTTCAGAAGGAGGAATTCAATTTCAAGTAGTCAACTGAAAATTCAAATTCAAAAGCACGAGGAATTCAATTTCAAGTGATCAACTGAAAATTCAAATTTAAAAGCACAATTGCACTTGAGGGGGAGTGTTAAAAATTAATCTCATATTGGAAAAATACACTAAAAACACATGAATATATAATGGTTTGAGCTTAACTACTTAATCAATTAGTTCTAATCTTTTAGCAATGGTTGATCCAAACTCATTAAATCTAATTTATTTATAGGCTTAACCTATACCCAATTCAAGTCATATCTACCCTTTTAATTCAATTTCTATCAAATTTATTTGACTATTTCTTTTTCTATGATTTTTTTTAGCAAGTCTATGATTTCTTTTCTATTATAAGTTAAGTGTATGATTTGTATATAATTTTCAACTAACTACAAAATTTAAAGTTCCAATTTAGGAAATTAGTTTGGAATGAGAAAAGCAATTAAAGATATTACAACTACAAAATAGATATTATACTAAAAATACTTTAAATTATTATAATATATATATAGAGAGAGAGATTTTCTTTAATTAATTTGTTCATTTTTAAATGATATAAGGGTGTATTTAGTAGACCGTAATGCAATGTAATTTTAAACTAACTACAAAATTTAAAGTTCCAATTTAGGGAATTAGTTTGGAATGGGAAAAGCAATACAAGATATTACAACTACAAAATAGATATTATACTAAAAATACTTTAAATTATTATAATATATATAGAGAGAGAGATTCTCTTTAATTAATTTGTTCATTTTTAAATAATATAAAAGTGTATTTAGTAAACCGTAATGTAATGTAATATAATGTAATCAAATCTATTTTTAGGGTAAACATTATACTAAAAAATTAGAAAGTCATTTTCCCTTCTCTTCCCTTGCTTTATTAATGAATTTTCTCAATTTCGTGTATCATTTATTGCATGCAATCACATAAGATCTAGCTTGGCAATGATCACCAAGGGAAAGAGAATGGA
>CATKHJ010222905.1:0-14920 GCA_949750685.1 Vernicia montana | reverse complement strand
TTATAAGAGAGAGAGAATTTTCATTTATTATGAAACTCATACAAATTGATTTTATTTTATGTAATAATAATCTCATATGTCCATTAAAATTTTATTTCATGTGGGAGCATATTCATATAAATTGAGTCTAAATAAAATTGTTTCTTTAAATTTCATATAGATAAAAAGTTAAAATTTAATAATAAATTCAATGATTGAATAATGAGGGAAATTAAACCAAGAAAAAACAAAGAAATCTATTGTGTAAGTTAGTTACTTTCTTATATTGATTAATTTCAATTTCTAAATTAAACTACAATGGAGTTAATTTTCATAACTATAAATATTTGAATTTGGAGAAAACAATATGCATTTAATTAGAAGAAAATAAAAAAAAAATTGTATTAAATTAGTCCTTGATATCCCTTTGATAACCTTGGCCAAAAAAAAAAAAAAAAATCCCTTTGATAAAAAGAAAAAATGCCATACAGTTCACTGTATTGAATTGAAAGTAAAGTTTACAACCGATCACTGAAAATGACTTCCTCAAATCAAATCATTACTTCTGTCCCAATTAGACATCATTCATTATATTACAATAAATGAAGACAAGTGGAATACACAACCATATTTGGAAAAGAAAAAAAAAAATAAAAAAAAATAAAACACAACCATTAGTATAACTTTTTTATGATAAAAAACTATTAAATTGACGACCATTTAACCATTTGCTTAAATATGATTAATTTTGCATTTATACCTTTGGAACATATTTGATTTACTGTTACTGATAATTATTATCTGGTAGTTATTACGGATAACTGAAAATTAATATCTGAAAAATATGATCATTTGATAAAATTTTGATAATTGTTGTTGTTGAAATGTTAAATGACAATTAAGAAATAATCTAATTTTAGTATATTATTATGCATTTTAATCATTTTAATGTATGATATAAATCAGAAAAATAATGAAATTAGTACAACTAATTAATTTATTATATAATTATATTTTTTCTTTTAAATATGAATAGGATAATTTTATAAATATTATTTAAAATATATTAATAATTTATTATTATTATTATTATAGTTATGTTAAAAACAATTTGAAAATATATTTTTATTAATAATATTTTTTATAGGGATAATATAGTATAAATTTAAATTAGCTATTAGTTGTTGGAAAAAAGTTTCAAAATTGAGCTTTTTAGGGCATATTTAGTTTAGTTGTTGATGGTAGCTAGTTGTTGATAGCTAAAAAAAATATAATTCTTTAGTAAAATTTTACTTGTTATTGCTTTTTAAATATTAAATGACAATTAAATGTATGATTCATTTTTAGCATATTATTATATATTTTAATTTTTTTTAATGTGTGATATAAATCACAAGAATAATAAAATTATAAATTAAAAAATTAAGATTTCATTATATTGAAACTAAAATCATAATAAGTAGTAAATATATTATTGACATAATATATGTAATTTTAAATGTTAACTTAATTGATAATTGAGTTTATTTATCACATCATAATTTTAAAACAAAGATAGTACTTTGGTAAAATTATGCCACCTAAATAAATTGAAGATTTCAATTGCTATTAGAAAGTCCAATTGATTGATGTCCATGATTAATCAATTTAATGAGGATGAGAATTTGTAAAGTTGTGAAATAAATTTGTTGAACTCTATATGGAATTGCTCTTAAAGGAGGGTGAATAAGATATTAAAATTCTAATGCAATTTCTCAATCTAAATGCAATAATCAATTAAATACAATACAAATTGAGTAAATTAAAAATAATATTAGAGAATATTTTGCCCGTTTTTATAGTGGTTCAGTGCAAACTTTTTTCTTATATCTATTTCTCCTAAACTCTTGATTTAGGGTTCCACTAGTATTAGTTTACAGCCAAAAGCTCTTACACTTTTGTAGTTGATATGTGATTTTGCCATTCACATTAAATTTTCGAGATTTCGCCTAAACAACCAAGTAATTATAATGAAATTAAAGTTTAATGTCTCTGAAGAGTAATACAAAGCTATCTCAAATGAAAGAGTTTAAGCTTAATAGCTTTACAAGAGTCAACACAAATAATTTTTGTAAGCACAAGGTGTTCTAAAACAGAACAAGAAGGATTGTAGAATTGGGAGCTTGATGATCACTTGGAAGTATTTAGAATTTGTTGTTCTTCACTTAAAAACTTCACCCATATATAAGTCTTCAAATTAGGTTAAAAAATATGACTATTTTGAAGTGAAAATGAGAGATATCTGCTCCCGCGCCATTTTCAACGGCTAAAAATCTATGCAAATTTTACTTGAAAATGATAAATAACGTTCGTTACTTTGCTTTGTAACATTGATAACTTACAAGTAATGTTCGTGAATTTGCTTTTTGTGTTGGAAGTCCTAATTTGATCCTCGAAGCATAACGTTAGTTACAATTAGTAACAATTGTTCCCTCTGCTTAATTGCATTGGTGAGTAATGCTGGTAAATTACTTGAATCATTGGTAAAGTGTAATAGTAACGTGTGTTACAGTTCAATAACAAGTGTGAATTTGCTCTCTGTCCCAAATTAATGTAACATTCGTTAATAATTTGAAACGAGCGTTACCACTTGCATATCAATAAAAAGACTTGACAATAAATATAAAGTCAATTAAATAGTAAAATCAAGTTTTGACATCATTAAAATACATATTGAGACAACAAAATTCATTTAAGCATTTATTTGATTTTCTTAATTTTGATTTTATATGATTTTAAAAAATAGGTTATCAGTCATCCTTTCTCATTGATAAGTATATTTTGATATCTTTTTTATGTGTGTTTTGATTATGATTAAATTGTTGATTAGATACTATAAGAGGTTGTATTTCTCTCCCAATTTTTTTTATGATGACAACATAAAAAAAAAAAAAATTAAGATTGACAAGTATAATTATAATTTCTTATTCTTAATATTCCAAAATTATACTACAAACTTTTTTTAAAATATTTACTTTAAAATTATAAATATAAATGTCCATTCAATTAGAATATTTTTGATGATAATTAATTTTCAATTGAAAATAAGATAAAATACTCACAGTCACAATTTAAATTATATAATAATTTACTATTTAAGACATAACTTGCACTTTTAGTTTCAATGTAGTTGATATAGATAATAAAACAACTAAATTAATAAAATAATTATAACATGAAATCACATTTTTTTAATTTAAATATCAAGGGATAAATGAGGTATAAATTTTATTTTGTAATTATAAAAAAAATATAATTAAGTTTTAGATAGTATTTGTTATAGAATTGTATTATATTATTATATAAAATAATATAATAAAATTAAATCCGAATAAAGTGCGGGCTAACTTGTAGTTATTAATTAAAATTTCATTATTAATATCAAATAATAAATGTATTATTTTTCTCATTTATAAACCTCTTGAAATGCATATTTATTTATTTATTTATACGTAAAGGGTGAATAATTTGATCGATGGTTTCTTTAAAAAAAAAAAAAAAAAAAGATCAAACCAATAAAAACCGCATTTAAGGTGGATTTGGTGTTCTAATAAGTAATAAGAAACCAATAAAACCAAATTTTCCTCGAGTGATGAGGCAGTACCAATCACGCACTGAAATTCGCGTAAACCACCAACGAATTCTCAGTCCAGATTATATATATAGATAAACAAGCGCAATTGCTCTATTAACACACTTCCTGAAATCTCTGCAACTCTCTCTGTTTTTGAAAAAACACCCACAAAACCATGGAAGAAAACAACAACAACAGCAACAGAGACCCATTAATAACAAACCCAAATATAAAATTCACGAGAACTGCTTCACACGCCTATGATGAATTGCAGAGCTTTAGGTCTTATCTTCGATGGATGTGCGTAGATCAATCCAATAATTGGCTTGTTTGTCTTTCTTGGTCTATGTTTATTCTCTTTGCCATTATTGTCCCTGCAATTTCTCATTTCCTTTTGGCTTGTGCTACTTGCGATAGCAATCATAAAAGGCCTTATGATAGCGTTGTTCAATTGTCGCTGAGTGGTGTTGCGACTTTATCTTTCGTTTGTTTGTCTAGATTTGTGAGGAAATATGGGCTTAGAAGGTTTTTGTTCTTTGATAAACTATGTGATGAAAGCGAGACTGTGAGAAAAGGGTACACGGATCAGCTCAATGTACGTTTTCTGCCTCTAATTACTCTTTAATTTTTGTGTTTGTTGTTTTAGTTTATATAGAATTTTTGTTTTGGTGCTTGTGGGTTTTTAAAAGTCAGGAAATTGGGAGCTTTGATTGTCTCTGTTTCTCTAATGAACAGAGAAAACAGAGCATTTTCGTAAATTATTTGAAAATATTGCTATTTCTGTGAAATTATTAGATGGGTTTGTTGCAAAATACTCCCTTTTTATTTTTATTTTTCTGAATTTTTCAAAACAGAAATTTAACTTTAATGCCAGATGTTTTATAATTAAGCAAGAAATTTGACTTTAATGTCAGATGTTTTAATTGCAATAAAACAAAGTGGAAAGGGTCTCATAATCGAAGGTTTCTTTACTTCATAACCATACAAAATGATATAATAATTAAAGAAAAAACATTCATACTTTGGTGGGTCACTCACTAATCAATAGAAAAATGACAAAGTGAACAGTTTTTGTATAAGAAAGTGATTGTAGAAACTTCAGAATACCCAAAAAATTAATTAATTATTTTTTTTTTCTTTCATGGGGTTTGACATGTAATCTTTATTTATGCAGAGGTCATTGAAACTTGTATCAATCTTTGTTATTCCATGCTTCATAGCAGAATCAGCATACAAGATATGGTGGTATGCCTCTGGTGCTTCTCAAATCCCATTCTTGGGCAATGTTGTATTAAGCGACACCGTTGCATGCATAATGGAGCTCTGTTCTTGGCTTTACCGAACTACTGTAATCTTCCTAGTGTGTGTTCTCTTCCATCTGATCTGCCACCTTCAAATCCTTCGCCTTCAGGATTTTGCTAAAGTTTTCCAAATTGACTCTGATGTTGAGTCTGTTCTAACTGAGCATCTCAGAATCAGGAGGCATTTGAGGATCATTAGCCATCGTTATCGGGTCTTTGTTTTGTGGGCATTGATTTTGGTCACTGGTAGCCAGTTTGCTTCCTTGCTTATTACTACCAAGTCTGGTGCTACTGTTGATTTTTACAGAGCTGGAGAACTTGCGGTATGTTACTACTATACATTGTTTTGTCTTAATTGAGATTGAAATTTCAAATATATTTTATTTTTAAAATAACATAATTTCACACTAAGGAATATTCTCGTGGTAAGTGCATATGTGTATATATTATCTTAGCAATTGACTCAGATTTAAATCCCTTCTCTAATACAAAAACAAAAACAAAACATTTTAAATGCCATTTCAAACAATACAAGTTTGTTTTGTATTGCTGTTTGTGCTGTTGATTGAAAATATTAATTATAAATTCATTAAATTTTATTTTTAAGCTGAATTTCACAAGTTTCAATTATAAATATTTCAAAAAAGTAATAAAAAAGGTTAAACAGACTCTCAACAGTAACTTAAGAGTAATACTATCAAATAGACTCTCTCATTTTGAAACCTTGAACAGCTTAGTTTAATCAATGGTGGAATTCATTAATTTTTAATTTTCTTAATAAAATTTGCAGCTATGTTCTATAACCCTTGTCACGGGGGTGCTAATAATATTGAGGAGTGCTTCAAAAATCACACACAAGGCTCAAGCTGTTACTAACCTAGCTGCTAAGTGGCATATTTGTGCAACACTAGACTCATTTGAAGCAACAGAAGATGAAACCCCAAGGATTGCTCAACGGACGGCGAGCACCACCGATTTTGGATTAGAAGCCGACGATGTCGGTGACGAAGAAGATGAGTTGGATAACAGTAAATTAATTCCAGCATATGCATATAGTTCCATATCATTTCAGAAGAGACAAGCCTTAGGTAAGTATTATAATGAATGTTATAGTAATTATTTAAGCATACATTTTATAATTTGGTTAATTACTGTTTATAGTAAGATTAATTATTTTAATGAAATTAATTAATTTGTAATGGCAGTGACATATTTTGAGAACAATAGAGCTGGGATTACAGTGTATGGATTCACATTGGATAGAAGTACATTACACTCCATTTTTGGTGTTGAGTTAGCTCTTGTTCTATGGTTGCTTGGAAAGACTGTTGGAATTTCTTGAGAAAATGGATTTTTACCAAATTAATCATGGGTTAGGCCTTTTAGAGAGAGAGAGATTGTGTCATTTTATTTGTAAGGTTTAATTTATATCAATTCATTGTTGTTTAATTTTTCTATTATTTAATGTGAAGTCTTGTGTATCGTTTTAATTATTATTTTTATTTTTTTTATTGTGATATATATATATATATATATATATATTTATATTCAAAATTATCAAAAAATTATATTTAAATTTATTAAAAAAATAATTAATAATTTACGTAACTTAAAATATTTTAAGAAAATATAAATTAGGTAAAAGAAATATAATTAAAACCCATACAAAATGTGGACCACTAGCTAGTTTCAATAGTAAATGATAATAATAATATTTGTTAAATATAGAGCTTAATTTATAGCTTGGGTTGAATTTGATTTAAAACAAAAATCCTTTATAATTTTTTTTTTCTTTTGAGACGAAAATAAAGACCTCTAAATAATGGCATCATTAGATATAATACATACTTTATAGAATTAATGACAAAAAAATTTGAAAATTAATAAATACTATTTTTTTTTCTAATTTTAATTCCATTTTTAAAAATTGTTAATAATAGATAACTTTTAAGAGTAAACTTCAGAATTCGAATATTACCAATAAAATTAATAATAAAAAAAAATTATCAATAATAATTTGATATAATTTTAACATAATAGCGGTAAGTTATCATTTACTTTCTCTCTCTAATCTATAACCCCTTTAATGCATGATTAATTTAATACTCCATCCATTTAATTCAAATTGACACTTTAAATAGTTTCACAGAAATTAATAAATTATTAAATAGCACAATTATAGAAAGAAAAAAAAAAAGTAAAAATGACTAAATTACCATTTTTTAGAAATATTCACAATGATATAAAAGAATATTTTGAACTTGTTGAAATAACTTAAAATTACTACAAATCCAATTAATAAGGGGTAAAGATAAAATTGAAAAAAAAAATTAATGTTTTATTGTTTATCTAAAATGACATATAAATTGAAATAATTTTTTTTATAAAGTGTCAATTAAAATGAAATGAAGGGAATAATTTTTAAGTTCAAATTAATAGGATTTCATCAAAAAATAATTCTATTCTACACTTAATTTTAATTTCATATGATTTTTCTTCTTACACTATTATTCAATTTTAATGAAACTTTAATTATTTCTAGTGACTACTAATTAATATTAAAAAAATATTATAATTAAAATAGGTTGGCATATATGTAGAAAAAAAATGTTAGTTTCATAACAAAGTCGTATAATTTGACATGAAAATAAATCATTTATTAAATAAAAAATTATAAAAGTATTTCTAAAAATAAAAATAAGAATGAAACTTGAAGAATGATTTAATTCAAATCTAATAAAACAGCAAATTTCTTAATTTTATTGTAAAAAATGTTTTTTTCCCCAATCACTTGAAATAACCAATCAAAAAATAACAGTGAAAACTTACAGATTTACAGTTCACTTTACTTCATTTTTTAAAGTTACCGTTAACAGTTGGGTCACTTCCTTGAAATGCCAGAGACACTTTTTCATCGGCGCAAAGGATTCTCTTTAGTCTTTCCCAAATACGAGAGAAACGGAATTTCATTTCCCAAAAAAATTTGAAAGTTAAGATTTAGCAGAAACAGAAGATAAAGATTTGGTTGGCTTGATCAGTTGATCCTCTTTGGGGATTATGGAAATATCTTCTGGACCAATCGGTTCTTGTTCTAAAGAGAATCAGAAGATCTATCTTGAATGGTTTAATTTTGCTGATTCAGGTACATTTTTCTTCTTCTTCTTCATTTTTTTTTTGGTTAATTATTAATACTTATTATTGTTTGGTTTTAGATGGTGATGGTCGAATTACTGGAAATGACGCTATAAAATTCTTTGCCATGTCTAATCTTTCTAGACAAGATCTTAAGCAGGTTTGTTTTGATTTTTTGTTTTAGGTCTTATTTTTGTTTCGTATTATTAGGTTAAATTAAATTGAACTAAGATTTTTTACTATTTTTTTTTTTTGTTTTCTCCAATTTCTTAAAAAGGTGTGGGCAATTGCAGATTCTAAACGACAAGGATATCTTGGCTTCAATGATTTCATTACTGCTATGCAGGTTTTAATTAGTTACTTGTTTTTAGGGATTAACATTGAATTAATTGTTAATTACTGATCCATTGTTGATTTTCAAGTGTAGTTAGTTTCTTTAGCACAAGCAGGAAATGAAATAACAAATGATCTCTTAGATAGCAATGGTAGGCTTTCTAGTCTTAATCTCTCTTTATATATTTTTGTTTTACTTTTTGCCCTTTGAAAAATTTATTTGTAATATGTTAATATATTGCAGTTGACTTTGAAAATTTGAAAGCTCCGTCTATGGAAGGTCTGGATATGCTGCTCGCAGTAAGTGTTTGATTTTATTATTATTATTATTATTTTTGTGTTAACTAAGATTTATGTCTTTCTATGGAAGTTCTTAATTTTTTAATCTAATCTATGGCAGAAGAAAAAGCGAGCTTCAAAGTTAAGTGACCCTGATATAAATGGTAAGAACTTCTCTTGTTATTCATTGTAGTATGTAATTTTCTTTTTCTAGTTGTATATTCAATTATCTTCAAAAAAGCAGGTAGTTCTCCAGTGCCAACACTGCCTTCAGCCAATTGGTTTTCTTCAAAATCATCGAAAAAGGTTTGTGTTCTAATTTCTAAATGGAAATTGGTAGTAAGGTTCTAATGAATTACATTTTGTAGTTTATAACACAAGGGACCCGTTTTTTGTGTTCTTCATGTGTATACTGACTTTGAAAGGTGATGTATGTGAGGACTGGTAACACTCGGTTTGAAGTTTGGTCTGTTTAATTGTATTGACTACAATGGGTGCTCTTTATAATTTCAACCATACTGCCAAATATTACTCGGAGTTTATCTCTTGTTAAAGTCTTATTTTGCATAAGGAGTTCTGAATAGGAGATCACTAAGTTCTCTAGTTGTTTGTATGAATTTGTTTATGTTTCTTGACTTCATATTGAAAAATTCATTCGTTTCAACTTCTGGTAGTGTTGTGCATAAATTAGATGGGCAGCTAGCAGTTACAATAGTTGAGTAGAAGGTTTGGACTCTCAACCTCAGTAATTACTTGCTGGTCTTAAGTTAGAGTGGCTGGCTTCATTTTGGAAAAAGCCAAATGACCAAAGATATTGGACCAGGATGAGATATTAATTTTTCCCCATTTCATATATAGTAGTATTTCTAGCACCTTGAGTGGTATGGCTTTTCATATGGAGGGCCTGACCAGACACTGGCAATATGGCATGTGAGAGAATGAGGAAGAATGAAATTATAAGTTCCATAAAAGTTACAATAAAAGAACGTTTTTTCAGAGGCTAAAGGACTGTTAATAGGATAGGTAGATATTTGTTGGAGATGAGAGACTGGGAGGTAATGGGGTGAGATAATTAATTACATGAGGTGTTTACTAAAGATTATTTTAAGATCTTGGATTATTTTAGTAACATTTGTTCATTCATATTTCTCCTTAATTTTATTTTGCTGGAAATTTGAGAATTTTCCTGAGAGGCTGAGACCATGCTTGGAGTTCTCATTTATTTATTTATTTTTTTAAAATTATCTTTTGGCACAAAGGGTTCTTATTCTATAGGGTTACAAATGTTCCTATTCTCAATGGCGGATCTAGCATGGGGGCGATTGCCCCCACTGGCCCATGGAAATCCTTGTGTATATGTATGTGTATAATAATATTGCCCCACTAAAATTATCAAATTTGCCCCCACTAAAATTATCAAGTTTGCCCCCCCACTAAATAGTAATAATTGTCCCATAACCCATTTAATTTTTAAATTATTTATTCATTATATTTAATTTGAGTTGAAATATAAATTATTATTTTGATTTGGTTAGAATATTAATGAATTTAGACAAAAAAATATAATTAATAACTAGATTTAGTACCTTTTATTTATCTTTAACCATAAAATTTTTGGAGTGTATTATTTTTTTTATCAAATTTTTTGAATATTATTAATGTTTTTATATTTATTTTTATTTGTATAATGTATATATATTGTATTTTAATTTAATTATATGTGTGTACATGTATGTGTACATATACATTGCCTCCACTGACCAAATTTTCTGGATCTGCCACTGCCCATTCTGGTCATGCTGTAAACTTTGCAAGACTGCTTCTTTGATGCTTCACTTGTAAATATTCTTGGCATATCTACTGGTGCATTACTGATTGATTGGAGCTGCCATGGATTTGTGCTTTTATCCAGTAAAATTGAGCACAGGTTGAATAAGATGATCTGAGTTTACATCCTCTGTCATGTTTTGTCAAGTGGCAATATGTTGAGATTTGTTTGGCTAGCTTGTCTCATAGAAAATTTTATTTCCAGTCCTAACGTAACTTCTCTCATTCTTTTGCTTAGATGTATGAAATCTGCAACTTTGATATTATTTCCTCTTTACTTTCAGTGGACATGCTTGCTCACTTAATCAACACTCCATGGTGTTATGATTTGAAGTTCCTGTTCATGCACATTGTTTTGTTGCTTTCTTCTCTTATATTTGCTTTTAAAAGATGTATGTCTTTGTTATTGGTAGCTAACTTACATCTTTTGATCTTTCTTTGTGCCTAAAATTTATAATATTTTCATAGATACCTCTTTCCTCTGTTACATCCATCATTGATGGCTTGAAGAGACTGTACATTCAGAAGCTGAAGCCATTAGAAGTTACTTATCGCTTTAATGATTTTGTATCTCCGCTGTTGGTAAGTGTGCAATAGTTTTGGCATGTCATGCTTTTACCCAGATAAATATATCCAACTAGTTTTTGTTTTTTGTTTTTTTTCATATTTCTGGATAAAGTGTGAAAGTTTATTCAGCCATATTTTTTATGCTTTACTGTAGATTCCAGACCATAGTAGAATAGGATCTTATGGGTTTCTGTGCATTTGTTAATGCAGACAAGCAGTGATTTTGATGCCAAACCAATGGTTATGCTATTGGGTCAATACTCCACTGGAAAAACAACATTCATTAAACATTTACTTAAATGTAGTTATCCTGGTGAGTTCTCTCTCCCCCTGCTCCTCTCACCCCCACCCCCCACCCCCTAAAAAGAAATTACAATTAATATTCCATTTCCTTTTATTCATTCCTTTTTTCTTCCTCGGTTTTGCTACAGGAGCTCACATTGGACCTGAGCCAACTACTGACAGATTTGTTGTTGTTATGGTACTTTTTTTTGGTGAAAAATGCAAGTCTAAAAGTTTTATTATCTAGTTTGCTTCTCCACGCTATTTGCAGTGGAACATTAATGCAATCATAGTCTCTATCCTTCTTTGAGTAATCCATATAGTACCTCATAATTAATGTCGTTACATTTTAGCTTTAGTTTTTACAAGTTGGTTGTGCTTTTTGCAGTCTGGTACTGATGAAAGGAGTATTCCGGGAAACACAGTGGCAGTCCAAGCAGATATGCCATTTAATGGTCTCACAACTTTTGGGACTGCATTTTTGTCGAAATTTGAATGTTCTCAAATGCCTCATCCAGTGAGTCCTGGAATCTAAAATCAGTTAAGATGTTATTGACTTTTAATATGGAGCATTTAAGTATATGTATGTGTATTTTTGTGCTTGAAGTTGCTGGAGCATATTACATTTGTGGATACACCAGGAGTTTTATCAGGAGAAAAACAACGAACGCAACGTGCTTATGATTTTACTGGTGTAACCTCATGGTTTGCTGCAAAGTGTGATCTCATTCTACTTCTGTTTGATCCTCACAAACTTGATGTCAGTGATGAGTTCAAGCGTGTGATTTCATCTTTGCGTGGTCATGATGATAAGATTCGTGTGGTTCTCAACAAGGCAGACCAAGTAGATACTCAACAAGTAAGAATTTTCAATATATATATTTTGTGGACTCTTTGATGAATATAACATGCACATACACATGTTAGAATGCATGTGTAGTTTTGTGTGGATCTCTGTCTCATATATTATTGTAGGCAATATTCTAATTCACTTGTTTGGGCCCTGTTTCTGCAGCTAATGAGGGTATATGGTGCTTTAATGTGGTCACTTGGGAAAGTTATCAATACTCCTGAAGTTGTGCGTGTTTATATTGGGTAGGTTTTTTATTGTTGAATTTATTCCAATAGCATTGTGGGATGACTCCAGCATATTAGTAGAGCGCACTAATTGTTTGGTGAACCTGTGAACCATTGCAACCTGATCTCATTGGGCTGGGTTCATTTGGTTTTTAAGGTTTATTTGATTGGTTGTGCGTGTTTAAGTTTTATTTAAGGTTCAGGTTCTAAAGTGGAATGGTGAAAATAAGTGCCTGAAATATAGTTTGTGGTCCTCAAATTAACGTCTCTTATTTCTTGGCAGCTCATTCAATGACAAACCTGTAAATGAAGCTGCTGTTGGTCCAATTGGAAAAGAACTTTTTGAGAAAGAACAGGAAGACCTTCTATCTGATCTAAAAGATATACCAAAGAAGGCTTGTGATCGTCGAGTGAGTTCCCTATGTCATATATCATGCACTATATGTTAGGATTAAAACTTTGTTATGGAATGAAGCACAAGTTGTATACTGTCCACCAAATAATTCTTCTAGGAAATAAAGCTGTCTCCTTGAAGATAGCCATTGGATAGGACTCTGATGACATTAATTTCTTACAGATCAATGAATTTGTGAAACGAGCCAGAGCTGCCAAGATACATGCTTACATTATTAGCCATCTTAAAAAGGAGATGCCTGCAATGATGGGTAAAGCAAAGGCACAACAACGACTTGTTGATAATTTGGCAGATGAATTTGGAAAGGTTATATCTCTCTCATTCTCTCTATCAAAATTTTATTGTGCATCGTATATATATATATATACACGTGGTATTTACCTGGTTCTTGTTTTTGCAGGTTCAAAGGGAGTTCCATTTACCTCCAGGTGATTTTCCAAATGTTGAGCACTTCAGAGAGGTTTTGAGTGGTTACAACATTGACAAGTTTGAGAAGTTAAAGCCTAAAATGATACAAGCTGTTGATGATATGCTTGGTTATGACATTCCAGATCTCTTGAAGAACTTCAAAAATCCATATGACTAAAATATAGGGGTATGATTTAGATCAAAGACAAGATAGAGATTGAATGTCTCTGTTATATATTTGTAGGAACTTCATTACATAAAGCTTAGAAACGAAATTATTCTCGCTATTACATAGGTGTACATCGATTTAGAGTCATCTGAGAGCTTTATTGCATCGATTATATATAAATATTTATATATAATTGATTCCTACGCTTGATTTAGTTTGTTTTAATTATGTTTATTGGAAAATAATAGGATCATTTGCATTGTTCCTAACTTTTGATAATATATAAAGTTTTTTCTTCCCTTTCTTTTTGGCACAGGGTTGATTTAGTTGTTAAGTTTGCTCATTATATTGTTAAACTCATCTTATTGGCTAGGGGTTTAATTTTTGGGATACTAATTTTTTGGACTAGCATCCGTGTGAAGTGTTGAAAGTGCGTCCTTAGACAAGATTCTTGTAGGAAATGGTTCATCAGTGCAAAAATATTATATAATTTTTATTTTTTTTTGTAAATTGGACTCTGACTGATCAGGCTCAATCTCGAGACTTTAGAGCCTATAGACGAAGTCAAAGTGATGTTGTCTTGTGGATGTGATAAACATCCACTGTTAAATAAGGAATTCCAGAGAAAAAAAGGAAAGTGACATTTTTCTTGATTTTCAGACATTAATAGCTAAGTTGTTTGAAAATGGCTTACCAGTTTTAATGTTAAATCCTGTGTCTCCTCTGATTTTTGATATGTAATTGTAAGTGCTTAGGTGTTAGAATCACAATTCATATGTAATCCAAAAACTGATATTCAAAAAGATATTAGGCATATATTTGGATATATGCAAATATATGTTTTAGGCAAGATTGATGCATAGAATATATTAATTGCATAATCTCTTTCATTTTCTGAAAGAAAGAAGAAAACCCTAATAATCCACACCAGCCATGTCCTGCTTTAGACCAGAAAAGAAGCCTTCAAATCCTAACAAGCCATGGAAATGCCTTATGTCCACACTCCAAAAGAAATTAAACCATTTTAAGAAACCAAAACCCTTAAACAGAACCATTAATCAGTCCTCTCATATCCCTTGCCTCCAGCACCACCATTATCACCACCGTGATAAGGAGGATGGCGGCGAAAATGATGATGACGACGACAATGAAAATGGTGAAGTTGGTGTGTCAATAAATGAATCTAGTTCTGTGGCATTGCAATTGAATGGAGTAGATGCAAGTGCAGAGGAGTTCATAGAAAAAATGAAAAGAAGGTGGATGCTTGAAAGGCAGAAATCGGATGAGAATTATATTCAGATATTGGCTAAGTCTTTATATGACTATTAGTAATTTAGGTTTAACGGATACATGAATAAATCATTGAAGGGATTTGAAAATATATTTTTTTTGGTTTCATTTCTCCTTCTTTATATGAAAATATTACTGTTATTGCAATGTAGTATTACTGTATTAGTGCCCTCGAATACCATTCTTGGCTTCTTTTTCTTTTTCTTTTTTAAGGTATTTTGGTTTAAGCATTTGATATGAGTTTGGAA
>CATKHJ010222899.1:0-16859 GCA_949750685.1 Vernicia montana | reverse complement strand
CTTTACAAATAGTTTAAATATAAACATAATTTTTAAAAAAGTTTAAAATGTTCTTTTTTTTTCTTCTTTTAAATAGAATATATAATTTATATACATAAAAAATTATATAGAATTATCATATAAATTTTAAATTAATTATTTAATTAACTAATCATATGCAGTGTGTTTGTTTTTTGGATCATTATTAATATGATTTTATTTTTTTTATAGTTGCAATAAAAGATTTGTTTCATTGCATACTTCACATTTTAATTTTTGTTATTTGAATTTCTTAATGTCAATAATATTTTATGTAACATTAAGAAGTTAAATAACATAAAAATAAAAATTATTATAATGTGATATATAATCACATATTCAAATAATGCAATCAAGCAACAAATTTTCTAGTATCTATAGCTTTAAGTCATATTTAAGTAGTGAATATTTGGAATGATTATTTTGATGGAATTTTGTCTATTTTGCAAAGTGACAAAGTAGGTGTGAGCTAGCCAATGAAAATTTATATATATATAAGAGTTAATGGCAGCTAAGTGTTCTTATGTTTTTCATAGTATTCATCTTCTTTTGTAGCTAAAAAAAAATCTTATTAATTAGTTATTTAACAAATATTAAAAATCAATGAAAGTCTATTAATATCTATAAATGTCTATTAATGTCTATAAAAATTTTTTAAAATAAAGTTTTAAAAGTCATTCATAATTTTATAAATTTCACATAAGTCATTAAAAATCCACGAACTCTGCAAAAATCATTCACTTAAAAAAAAATTTTATAAAAGTTTTAATTGAATACACTCTCCTTAGTATGTTTTTAATATTGCTCTATTGACAACTATTTCATGTGTTTTGCATTTAAAATACTGGTACGTTTTTTATTTTAATGCAATTTTAATTATTTAATTAAGCTTATGATATAAAATGAGAACATATAAAAATAAAAATTGAAGAAAAATACTTACAATAGAAGAAATTGTTATTTAATTTTTTTTTCAATTTATTCTCAATGTTATTGTTATATATGTATATATTTTCTCTTTAAATTTCTTAAATCCCAGGTGAATAAGTGGTTGTTTAATTAATTTTTTTTCTTTACTGTTTATCATGCATTTTTTTCACCTTAATTTAAAATTCAATTTTACTATTGTTAAAATTGAAAATAAAATACTATTTTATTTTATTAATTACTAAATTAAAATACCAAAACCAAAACCAAAATCAAAAATTTAAATTTACATTTAAATTTAAATTAAATTGTCAATTTAGTCCTTAATTTCAATTGAATTACTCAAATACTTTAATTTTGCAAATTTAATAAATTAACTATTGCAAATCAAAATAATAACTCAATTTAGAAAAATAATTAAATAGCCAATTTGAATTTTTGTCTCCTTCTAATTAATAATTAAAAATATTATTTTCATTTTAAATTTAATTTAAGCTAAAATTGTAACTAAATTTATAACCAAATTAAATATTGATAAGATATGGTTAAAAATGTTGGTATTCTTTATGTGATCAATATGTATGGAGAAAGTATGTAGTTTATAACTTATGCCATGATTATAACATGGAGATAAGTAGACACATATTTTATTATTGCGCTATTTAAAATTACTGTCTATATTTAACTTTAATTTAAAACTTTAAAAAGAAAAAAAAAAACAATGAATAGATGATTTTGCTTTTATCTAAGAAATTGTTATACACATTATTAATTTGAAAAGATTAGCTATAGTTGATAATTATTTTTTAATTTTTAAGTTATCATTGTCTTAAACTTTACTAAAATTTAAACATTAATATTTATTAGATTATTGTTAGGTGTTAAGAATTTATATTATTTTATTGGAGTTTGAATTTATAATTTTACAACTTTGTTTTAGTTTAATTTTTGACTTTTTGTTAATTTTAAAAAATTAAAAAATTAAAAAATGCATTAACTAATTTGAAAATTAATATTTTTTTCAATTATAGATCATATATCTTCCTTTAAAAAAACATAGACTACATATTAATAAAAAAAAATCATATTTTTTAATATAAAATTAAATATTACTAAATGTAAAAAGAATTAATTTATTAAAATATCAATAATATTCCAAATTTATAAAGATCACATAATATGACTTATTATTTTAAATATAATTATACAAAAAAATATTTTAAATATTTATAACTTTGTTAAAATAAATTATGTTTTTTTTTTTTTTTAAAAGCTGTTGGCATCTATAGAGCCAGAAAGAAATTGCCTAGTGCAGGCCCATGTCTTGAATCAGTTATCTGGTACTACTGCTAATGCTATCTTCGTAAGATAAAAATGGCATCTCTCCTCTTCTTCTCAAAACCCTCTCTTTCTCTTCTCAAACCCATCCGTACACTTCATCGCATCTCTTGTTCTTCCTCCCTACAATTCAACATCTCCTTCGCCCCTCCAAAACCCAAACCCAAACCAAATCCACCGCTCCAGTTGGACTTTCCCGACCAAAACGACGACGACGCTTTTACTGCCACTGGTCAGCTCTTCATTCCCTGGATTGTCCGCGGCGAGGATGGCAATCTCAAGCTCCAGTCTCACCCGCCAGCGCGTCTCATTCACGATCTCGCCGATGCTAAAACCCAGAAGAAGAAGAACAAGAAGATTGCTGCCAATGGAAAGTCTAAGGCCACCGCACCCGCACCGGCAGGGCGGAATCTTTCCAAGGCTGCTCGGAGATTTTATAATGAGAACTTCAGGGAGCCGCCACAGCGTATCAGTAAGGTTCTCGCGGCTGCTGGAGGTAGTTTATGCAGAAACTTTATACATTCATGCGTTAATAGTATATGGAATTGGTGAGTGGATTTGTTTTAAACTTGTAATCAGTGGCATCAAGAAGGAACAGCGAAGAGTTGATTTTTGAAGGCAAAGTGACGGTCAATGGTTCTGTGTGCAATACTCCTCAGGTGAGCTGTTAATAGTATAATTCTTTAATCAATTTTTCTTTTTTCAAAATAATATAAAACTCTGTTGTGATGATGGTTACTACTTCTATTGATGTCTAGACTCGTGTTGATCCTGCAAAGGATGTTATCTATGTCAATGGAAATCGCCTTCCTAAGAAACTGCCCCCAAAAGTGTATCTTGCCCTTAACAAGCCAAAAGGGTTTGTACCCATTACTATGTCTATGTGTTTGGAATGTTTTTTTATCAGAACTAATGTTATCTGATTATGGCAGGTACATTTGTTCATCTGGGAAGAAAGAATCTAAGTCTGTGATCAGCTTATTTGATGACTATTTAAAGAGTTGGGTATGTTCACATTGCAAGTTTTTGAATTTATTTGGTAATTGAAATAACAGAAATAGATGATTGCATTTGAGGGTGTTTGCTTTTCAGCATTTATATTTTATTTTTTGTTTGTTTGTTTGTTTGTTTAACTCAGGAAAAAAGAGATTCAGGAATGTCTAAACCTCGACTATTTACTGTTGGTCGCCTTGATGTTGCCACGACTGGATTGATTATTGTGACAAATGATGGTATGTGCAGCTTCAAATGTAAATATTACTCTGTGGAAATAAAATGGACTGATTTGTAGCCTTCTCAAATGCTTTTATTTGCAGGAGATTTTGCTCAAGCACTCACACATCCTTCATTTAAATTATCAAAGGAGTAAGGATTCATGTGCTTTCTTGTCTTTCTTACCAACTAATGGTCATCAGGCTAAACTGTTGAAAATAAAGATGTGTACATGTTAACTATTAAATGTTAAAGCTGTGTGAATAGAGTGTCATTAAGGTTTTGTGGGAATATGGATTAGAAGTTGGAAGTTCACATGAATTCAAGGAAATCATTTGATGTTGTGTAATTGTAGATACATTGCGACAGTGGAGGGTGTAGTAAACAAGCGGCATTTAATAGCCATCAGCAAAGGAACAATTATTGAAGGTGTCCACTGCACTCCAGATTCTCTGGAGCTGCTACCACAGCAGCCAGATATATCAAGACCTCGTCTTCGTATAGTGGTACTTGTGTTCTGTTTCAGATACAGAATTCCATTATTAATTCATCCTTCTGTGAATATTTTTGTGAAATTGCCTTTGCATGGAACTGGTTGTTTCTCATTTATGTTGAACATATGCTTTCAAGAGTTGATATTCCTGAGTATATTTAAAAATAGAAAAATAGAGTTAAATGAGGTCCAAATCCCAACAAAGTTTCATGAATTTTATGGATAATAAGTGGCTGGAGTGCCCTTGAATTTGATGAGACTGCGCTAATCATGAAGTGTTCTTTTGAACTATAGTAATGAATGAATTGACAGACCTTTTACCTGTGGTAGAAACTTAAGTATTGTTACTTGTTGATGACCCTCCTCTTCAAAAGTTTAAGGAAAAAAAATAAAGGTTTACAATTTCTTCTTGAGTAACATCAAAGAAAGTTTCACATCTAGTAAAATAGTTAAAAATGTACTTCTCTTTCCAAAATTTGATTTGGGCCAACTTTTTGTGAAACTTGGTCGCTTGGAAGAAATCTCATGCTTTCCATGTTTTTTTTTTTAAAATTTCTATATGTTCTTTATATAACTGAAACAGCATTAGATGGCTGAACTTCCCTTTGAGGACCTTAGATTCAGCATAAAGAAAGACTAGTACCTACATTCAGGTCACTTGTATCTGTCAGCATGTTTTTCTGGGTTATGTTCACATCCCAGTTAGAGTTGTTAACCTGGGGATGAGTCTGTGAATGTAGAACTATGGCAATAACTTACTGCAATATAGATTATGAAGTATAATTGGCCTTTGATGGTTTTAGTTTTTCCTTATATTTCTTCTATCTCCTCTAAGGTGATTGACTGATCATCAATGTTCCTTTTTCCAGATGATGAAGGAAACTATCAAAATAATATTTGATCAATTTTTCCTTTAAATTATATAGTGTGCTCTTTTCTCTTCTTGGACATGAACTTTTGTTGTGTCGAGTTCTATTTTCTCTTTCCCAGTCGATTAAGACATGGATGTGAGCGAACAAAAAAAGACATGGAAGTGACTAGGATTCATTTATTTGCTTAAATCAATTGTGCAGGTTCATGAGGGGAGGAACCATGAAGTTCGAGAACTTGTGAAGAATGCTGGGCTGGAGGTCTGTTTTCTTTATTGATAAAACCACTTTCAGATTTCATAATATTTGTTTTATCTTCTAAGAAGAACAGGCACTACAATAATGTCATAATTTCTTTAATTGTTTGAATATTGCTTTGAGATGATAAACTTTTAAAAAATATTCTGTGAAACATTTGTTCTTTGATATAATCAATACTTGCCCCTTCTTTTCCAAAGTAGACTCTTAAATGTTCACTAGATTCATTGGTGGTATATTGCTAGTATTATTGTAAAGAATTGACTGGTCAGGAATTAAATATGTACAACTAAAATCTGAACATTGATAAAACATGGAAATCATTTTTAATGCAAGTGTTAACTCTGGCTTGCTGTTTGTTAGGTACTATTACTAGTTGCTTCACACTTATCTTGTTTCCTTCAGATTTCATGTTCATTCATGTTTACATCAACTCTTCCTATGTTATCTTTTCAGGTTCATTCATTAAAGCGTGTACGAATTGGCGGTTATAGACTTCCATCAGATCTTGGGTACCTGTCTGATATTTCTGTTTATGAGACCATTTTTATGGATTTTTTGTCTGTGTGGGTGTGTACCTGACAGAGGGAGCAAAACAGAGACTCTTTATTAATAAAAATGCTCATTCTAAATGAAAGTGCATAAAAAAGAAAGAGAGAGGGAGGGGTGGACAGAGGCCCCTTTACTAACACATTTAAGGTTAAGAGACTTGTAAAGCTATTGTGGGCTGGCCTCTGCTTGATTACCACACCCACCCTTCCCCAGGGCCTGTCCTTTTTCTCCCAGACCCAGATATTTCTCCAGTCTTCTGGATACTGATGTTTCTTTTTGGTCCGAGCAGCTGTAGTAATATACTGGCCTCTGGAGAGTTGAGGGAACTTGTTTTTGTTAGAATATTGCTGCCATTTGGTAGATGATGCTCTCTAAACTTTTTCAAGGATCTGAAAATGCAATCAATCATATCTTTTAATTCTTCTAAATCCTAGTTGTCGAGCTACAAGTTCTTCTATGCTAATTGCTATGTTAATCTCAGGATTGGGAAGCATGTTGAACTAAAACAAACTGATCTGAAGGTGATAGGTTGGAAAGGTTGAAATTAGTTGCTGCCCAACTGCTAGAATATAAGCTCTCTCCCTGACAAGAAGTTGAACCAGATGAAAATGGCTTCAAGATTTTATAAGGAAATTTGCCTATGCTTTATGGTGGAGAATTTTTAAGTTGCATGCCCCCTGTTGCATCTTGGGGAGAATTCATGGTTTTATGATTGAGCTGCATTTCCATTATACGGTATGTGACTGCCATTAATACTAGGCAAGCTGTATCTGCTAGAGAGGTTGTTATGTGACTGCCAGTAATAGGAGGCGAATTGTATTTGCTACAGAGGTTGAGAAGCTTTGGCACTAATTCACGATGCAAAGCTAATGATTAAATCTGGAAAATTTTTATGTACAATGAAAATATAAATGCAAACATAGAACCTGTTAGTGATGATTAACAGTAGAAATCAAAGCTGTGAGAATTTAAGATAGGTTGGATCCAAGTTCAATTGAGATTCACATGTGCAAGTGTAATGATGTTTATTGTTGCGATGATCCTGTTGGATATCAATAGTATATGTATAAATTATTATGTATGCCTTGAGTGTCGGTCTTGTGGTATAGAAAGTTCAGACTTTGACGGTTATCTTTTTTCAAAAAAAATTTATGCACCTAACAAAAAAGGGCATGTTTGTGGTGCAAGTGAATTTCATTTTTGGGTTGTGCATTCACTATATTTTTGCCCTGTGCTAGTTCTAGGAAACAGACGCAGGGTGACACCCTAGCAGATATTTTATGACTTGTATATTCTCCTACACTTGCATGTGCCCCAAGAGCTGTGGCCCTATAGTGTGGGACTTGATTAACATGCTACCAAGAAAAAAAACTTCTTGTTTAGTTGGCTGGATTTCAGTTATTATTCTTGAAAAATTAAAAAAACATTCTTATGCTAGTCTTTTTGTATTGTGGCAAAGATATCATCACATGTCAATCAGTCTTTGCTTCACTAGTATAGGGTTGTCTTAAAACTAAAAAATCTTAAGTTTGAACCCCATTCAGAACTAAATTGATAAAAAAAAAAATAGTATTATATGTTAGCAACATGGTTTTTAGATCCAGCCCGGTATTTGAATCGATGAAGATAAATAATAATTGATTAGAAGTTCAATCGGAATTGAATCAGAATTTAAAATTATATCATATATTTATTATTTATATATTAAAAATAAATATAATATTTATATATAATTAAAATTAAACAATGACAAATAAAAAAAATTATGATAATATTAATATCCAACATAATTTTAATATATTATTATCCAACATAAAATAATAATGTCCAACATAAACTTTAAGATATTAAAAAACTGAACTCAAAATTATTTCAATTGAAATATTGGTGCATGAATCTATCAATGACATGAATATATTAAGTGCCTAAAAACATTAGAAAAAAAAAAATTGTATGTGAATGGACATAACTCAATCAAAAGAATAAGTAATAATTGAAAATACATAAATTGGAAGAAAAAAAAACAACTATATATATATATTTTTTTTGCCAAAGAAAAAAAAAAAACTATTAAGACTGTATAAAATAAATCTTATCCCCAGCACAATTGATCTTCCACTACCTTCTAAGCATGATCCCACATTCTCAAACATATGAACAAAAATGTATATATAGCAACAGATAAGGAGAACGATGAGTGAAATAGTATAATTACAATCACTCTCTCTTTTCATTTGCTTATATGAACTTATAAACCATCATTTGCTTATAATAATTTGTAAGCCAAATTATTCCCATCTAGTATATCATAATTCTTCATCTTCACTAAAATTGGTAAAATATCCATTCATTAAAAATCTAAAAAACATGGGGGAGAAAATAAACACCAATTTGAAAATATTTTTTCAGTTTTCTCACCAGCCAAATAGAAATAAAAGGCATAAATCAATGAAGCTTTAGTAAAAGGGATCAATAAAAGAAAAAAAAAATAAAAGAATAAATGATACGAACCACAAGTGACCTGTTTTGAGACTCAATACCTTTATGCTTAGTAGCGACTTCTTAAAAAGCCGAATCAAGTTTGAAACAAGAAAATCTCAACCCAATGACGAACTTGTGTCAAAGAACCTTAGTATGTTGTGAACAAAACAAAGTAATTAACTTTAAAATTCGGTTTTGATTCTATGCAAAAATCGAAATTGTGAAAACTCTCACAAGCAATAAAGCTCAATATTTTGGAATAAACTGATATCTTATTGATAGAATAACTAAGTATTTATAATGATTTAGCTAGGTTACAAAGATAGAGAGTCCTAGACAAATAACTAATAAAATAGATTTGGGTTATAATTAAACAATGATAAAAGCCTAAAACACTAATAAAAGGATAACTAATTTAATTGAGCCGAATCTTGCCTGAAGAATTAAATCTTCAATTTTTGGGCAGTGGGCTACACGCCCAGGTACAAGGGCGTGTACCTGGGCGTGTTCGCCTTTGTTTCTCTTTTCTTAAAAATGCGAACCTTACACAAACTCATTCCCTTGTTCAATTGTTTCATTCTTGGCTTGAATCAAAGTAATCAATGATGGTTTTGGATCTTGCTTGAACAAACTTGAATGATCTTCAAACATCCCTCCAAAGAATTGCATGAATTTGAATCTTATCTTTAAACTTCCTTGAATACAATGCTTTCCAAAAGTAATACTCATAATGCAAATCTTCTTGAAAATAATGTAGAAAGCTTTGTGCATTCTTGCAATCTTCTTGAAATAATCTTTTGATAGATATGGTATCTTGCTTACATTCCATGCTATGCAATTTTAATGAATAATGTAGCATTGCAATGCTTTCTTGAAGTTCTTCGTATGTATGCATTCGTGATCTTCTTGAAAGCTACCTTGTTTGCTAATTAAGATCACATCAATAAGAGAAACAAAAAGGGCACAAACCCATGAAAGAAAAAACAAAAGGGTATCCAAAAGTCAAAGTAAATTCACCAATTAATCAAAAGCACAAATAATATCCAAGCAAACAAAAAAAGAATACTGGGTTAATTTACCGATCAAATATATATAAAACAATCACAAAAAAGCAATAATCCAAATAAATTCAACAAATAAAGAACAAAACAAAAAAGTTACTTTTTTTTTTTTAGCATTAAGCTTAGATGATCTTTTCAGTGCTGATATAAAGAAAAGAAATAGAGGACAAACGAGAGAGGAGATTGAATTTCATATGTGAGAAAGGGGACAGATGAGAGAGTGAGCGGCGAAAAAAGTGAGAGTGATAATAGATTTAGGGATTTAGAGCAAAATGATACCGTTTTAAGTGTCTTTTAATTAAAAAAAAAAAAAAAAAGAAATCAGACTTGTTTCACCCGACCAACCTATGGCCGATTTGATTGAGTGACCAAGTTTTTACTGGGTTTGATATAAACCGAGTATTATAGGTGATCTAGTTTGACCTGTAGTTCGATTCTTAATTTTTTCGGTTGATTTGGCTGGATCGAATCGAGTTTGACAATTATGGTTAGCAATGATATATTGCATGTTTTATTAAACATGTCTTTCTGGTGAATTCTTGAATAAAATTTAAGTTCTGATTTGGTATAAAATGTCTATTTCGTAGGAAGTATATTACACTTATGGGAAGATCGTTTTTTTGGTTCATTTATTGCACTTTCTGAGAAGATTGTTTTAAATATATTTGGTTCATTTATAAATAAATTGTTGGGAAGTATAGTTTTTAGTTATCAATGATAATCTTATTATTTGCATTAAAAGACAATAAAATTAAAGATAATTTTATTTTTTTTTTATCTTTTTTTACACTTCACTTCACTTGGGATGTTCAACTTACCTATTCCTCCTAAGTAAGTTACTTGTTGTATGAAATGGAAAGTTGAGATTTCTACTTTTCCGGAAAATGCAACTCATCATGCAAACCAAACAAGCAATATTTACTACTTCTCAAGAATTTCAACTTCCCAAACTTACTTACATATCAAACGATAGCTAAGTCTATCTCCTTAATTTGCTTATGACAAACTATTTATACTGAAATTACAAAAAATATAAGTTATGAAGAATAAAACAAAATTATAAAATTTACAACAAAGTAACAAATAGTAAAAACCTCTGCTTAATTGGAGAGCGAGTGAATTATTATTCATAAGGATTTTGTTAAAGGAGAACTCGTAAAACACTAATTAAGGAGTAATTAATATAAATAAAATTAAATAAATTTATCTAGAAATGAAATAGACGAGAAAAAAAAATATGAATTTTAAGAAATTGATATTTAATAACCTCTCTGGTTTAATTAATTCCTGTTTAATAAGTACCGTAAGGATACTACTTAACAAACTTAAAAAAAATAATTAATAAATTAATGAGAATTGAAGGGGCACTTTACACTTTATTGGAACACAAAGTCAAAAGATAACAAAAATGCTAAAAAAACATTCATAAAAAAGTATGGAAATCTCATGCTGGCATGTTTATGATTTGATTATTCACAACTAATTAAGATTTGTTGAATCTCATAAAGAAACTTATAAAGGAAATTGGGAAAAGGTGCTATCCATTTTCCTTTCAATCTTTGTTCTTGTCAAGGAACACTACTTTTTAATGAAAGCCAAATGAATAAAACAAAAAGAGACAAGATTCTTCAACTGTATGTCTAAGACATTCCAACTCATTATTTCTTTAAATTTTTATAATTTTATTAGCCATTCAATTTCAAGTGAAATTAAATTAAAATTTATTAATTTTATAGGTCTAAATTTATTTATTTTGTTATATATAAATATTATGTGAAAATATTAAAATAATAAAATATTATATCAATATCATAATTATAATTTTAGACTCATAATTATAATTTTAGACTCAATAACATAATTATAAAAAAATAATTATTTTAAAATAAAAAATATTTTTTGTTATTAAGAATATGAAAATGTAGTTTCTTTTTTTAAATTTTTTTAATGAAAATTGGGTTTAGTTGACTTGAAAAATAAAAATATTATGCTTGTTTAATTAACAAATTTTATGTTAATTAGACTTGAAATTTAATTTTGCATTTGATTATATAGATAAAAAACTTAATTACAAAAAAATTCAAATATTTATGCTTTTTATAATTTTATCAGTTTTAACAATTAAAAAAATCATGCATTGACTTTTAAATTTTTGTATTTTTATTAGCGATTTAGGTGGTATTTAATAAAACTGAAAATTAAGTGCTGAACAAAATAAGTGATATAATTTTTAAATAGTAAAAATATTTAAAAATTTAATCACTTATTGCATTTAATATAAATTTTAAATTAAAAATTTTGACTTATCATTTTAAGTGGTTTTTGACTTAATTTAGACTTTTAAAACGTATTTATCAAACAAATTTAAAACGATTAAGTACTGAAAATTTTAATTTTAAGTGCTGAATGATTTTATCAAACACCACCTTAATTTTAAGTGAAATTAAGTTTATAAGTCTAAATTTATTTATTTTGTTTATATAATAAGGAAAAATTAAAATAATAAATATTTTATATCAACATCCTATAATTTTAAACTCAATAACATAAATTAGTAAAAAAAAAAATGAAGTCAAACTTGTCATACCAATAAATTCATATTTCATTTATCTGAAATCAAATTAATAATAGAATTATAAAAATTAAAAGTTATTGTATAAAATTATTAAAATTGAAAAACCATCTAAAAGTTATTGTATATAATTCATTATAGAGGTTTAGTCTATACATTTAAAAATCAGGCTCTAAATATTAACCCAAACATATTTTCTTATTAGTCTCTTATCAATTAAGCTAATATCTCAAAACAAACTAATTTATAACTCAAATTTATTAACATGAACAAAAGTTAAATATGAAACCTTTTAAATCTTAAATTTAATCTTAAATTTCTTCGTATTGCTCAATATATCATATTTTAAAAAATCTCGATATGAAATTAATATATTATATCTTTTTAATATGATTTCTTGTGATAATTTAAAATATTGTGAATTTTTTAATATTTTATCGATATATAATACTCTCTCCGATCCATTCCTTTTTATCTGTCTTTTTTTAAAAGAATTTTTTTCTAAAATATTTGTCATTTTAGGAAACTAATAAAGTTTTATTTTTTTTTTTCAATTCTATTCTTATCATCTACTCTATAATTAATACATATATTATCTATTACTCTATAATTAATAAGAATAATTTAGTAATCTTATTTTTATAATTTAACATAATTAATTATTTGTTAATTTTTGTGAAACAACAAAAAAACGACATATAAAAAGGAATAGAGTGAGTAATAAATTCAATATAACGATGAATTTTGAAATTTGAACCATTCAAAAATTAAAAGGATATTTAAACCACAAATGTCTTCATAAGTTTTATATTTATGCTCCATTATATTTTTATAAATATAAACAAACGAAACTACAAAAATATATTAGTATAAATACCGGATATACTAAATATATTAAGATAATCTGAAAAGAAAATCAAGATTCATTGGATAAAATTATTTTTATTAGTCTGTACTATTAAAATTCATATATATGATAGCTTCTTTAAATTTTTAAAATTAATTAAATAGTATTCATCACTTATTATACATTTCATCTCTATAATTGTTTAAAAAATAAAAAAATTCATTGAATTTTTATTTCATAAATATCAAGTGCTTATATTTATTCAATTTATTTATAGGATTTTAAACTTTGAAAAACATAAATACAATTATTATTGTAAATCGACTTATTAACACAGCAGATCAAAGACAATAAGAAACAATATAAAGCAATAAAATAAAGAAAATGGAAAAGAGAGAGAGAATATGTAGAGAGAAAATGGATTCCAAACTCATATTATTAGATTAACCCTAACTTTCCTTATATAGAGGAATAGCTAAGGTTATGGTGTATACAACATTACTGAAATAATCCTATACTATAATTTCTCTAAAATATATACTCAAGGATATTTAAGCAATATCCACATATAATAATTTATTTATAACACTCCCACTTGGATATTACTTACACTATGAATATGTCTCATTAAAAACCTTACTAAAAAACTCAGTGGGAAAAAATATAACTAAGGAAAAGAGTACAATTCATGCGCTATTTTGTCATTGCACAGATTACCTCATTAAAATTTTTGGTCAATAAAACCTTGTGGGATAAAAATTTGACTAAGGAAAAAGAGTACAATCTTATACTGATTCGCTCCCCCCCTGATGAGAACAACATTTTAACACGGCGCATACCAATTGATGAAACAATGCCGTTCAAATATCACATTAGGTAAAGACTTAGTAAATAAGTCTGATAGATTATCACTCGAGCGATTTTGGTAGATATCTCTTTTGAAACTCATGCATATAAATAATATCGGTGAAATATATATGTTTAGTTCGGTCACTCTTGATGTATCTACCTTTAATTTGTACAATGTTGATTGCATTCTTCTCAAACAATATAATGAGAGTATTTTTATTAAGGTACTTCAGGACCATAAAAGCCTTTATAAAATTACAGTATCATCATAAGTAAATACATACCCAGTCTGAGATTTACTCTTATATGGATCATACAAATAACCAGCATCAGCATGTAAACCAATGTCAAATATGAATTATATGAAAATATAACCAAATGAATAATGTCTTGAAGATAACACAATAAGTTTACACCACTCCCATGTCTTTTGGTAGGTGTAGAGCTATACCTAACTAGGAATTTTTCTTACAAATGCAATATCAGGCATGATGCAATTTGCAAGATACATTAGTACAACTATAACACTTAAATATGGTGCTTTAAGACCAATTAATAGCTCTTTGTTATCTTCTTTAGGTCAAAAAGGGTATTTCTTCACTTTTAGTGAGCAGATATCATTAGTATGCTTAAGGAAAATAATTTATCTATGCAAAATTACTTAAATACCTTTTCCACATTAGTAGACTGGTATATTAGGACTCTTTAGGATAAATATCATTTCACTTTTCAAATAGGTACATGCTTCTTTGAGTTCGTTAGGAGTCTCATTTAAATCATCAACATATAATGCAATAACATAATCATTCTGTGGTCTTTTATGACTACATATGGACAAAATGTATTATTCACATATCATTCTTTCAATAAGGATTTAATCAAACGATTATACCACATACATCCATATTGCTTTAATCCATACATGGATTTATAGAATTTAATGGGATACATGTCACGTGTTTGATGTGCATTCCTTTCTAGTGCCTTTAGTCATTCTGGAACTCTCATATAAATATTATTTTCATAAAGCGCATATCAAGCATTTCTTTAACTGCCATATTAATTAAATATTAGAACGTGATCATATCTATAACAAGAGAATAAGTTTCCACATAGTTAATACCAGATCTCTGCGAAAAACCCTCGCAACTAGTCTCGCTTTATATCTTACCACTTCATTATTCTCATTACGCTTTCAGACAAACATCCCCTATTTATACCAAATTGGTTTCACATTTTTTGGGAGTCAGCATAACATGTCTGAATACCATGCATTTAGAGAGCGAGTCTAACTCAGCTCGAATTGTCTCTTTCTATGATGGCTAGTCATGTCTATGCTGACATTCAATTAAATACATAAGTTCTGGATCCAGATTATCTCTTGAAATAATAAGAGTTACTGTTGAGACAAATTCATTGTCGAAGATAAATGAATTTCTATCAAATCTTTCTCCTGTATTCACAAAAATTAATTGATATCTCATAATTTTCATTCATATGATCATCAACTCTAAGAGTCATATTTGGAGGATCTAATTGTTCTATTGTCTCAGTTTGTGTCTTATCATTGGCTATAGCTTTTTTACTGAGATCTTTCTCTTCAAGAGGCTTTTAGAAATAGATAATTGAAGAATCATATTTACTTGAATCTTTATATAGAAAGGACTTAGGATCAATTGGAACTATAGTGTTCATGGAATTAAGGAATCATGTACCTTGAAATCTAATAGATGTAGAATATATAATAGTTCTTTATACATAATAAGTTTTGGAGTACTCATATACGATTTACATAGGGTTTGGAATGGGAGATAACATACAATATATACAGAACCTGAAAGTTTAGCAAATCTTTATACAATTGTACTTTGGTTATACATGTACAAAAGGATCTTAGAATTAAGTATTTATATTCAAGTAATTTGTAAAAGTCAATGGTTCATATACAATGATAGAATATTAGATTCAAAAGCATTAGATACAATAAGTCTAGTATCAAGGAACATAATATCAATGATATATATATATATACAAATAGAAATTTAGCATACTTGAAAACATATAACTTTTGAAGTATTGAAATCAATTAGCATATATATATATATATAAGAATAATAAATATCAAAACCAAAGTAACATATACAAATTAGTTTGAGATTTGGGTGATATATTGTGAGGTCTCGCCCGAACGCCCCTCCCCTCGCTCGGAGAAATGTCTTATTGCCTTAAGGAAAGGCGAGAGCGATTTTTAAGGGAGGTTAAGGAACGGGTTTTGGTGCTCACGATTGGAAGCGGCTATTGCCTCAAAAAATTGATTTTTGATTTTTCGAAAAGGATTCGGGAGTCACCACCCTAATTTATTTTAAATGGAAAAATTAAGGAAAAACTCAATTTGACTCCAATTTATTAATCTTTTGATTAATTTACCCAAGGATAAAATCACTAATCTTCGAACCAAGTTTGGGCTCGGGGATTAGGTTTTTGGTTTTGAATAATCTTGATTTGGCATTTAAATTTGATTTGACTTTTTGAAAAATGATTTCATGGATGACGGATATTAATGACAATTCATAATGCATGAACATGGCATAATTTTTGAGACAGATGGAAAAAATAAAGAGCAAGTATTTAAAGAGCGAGTATTTAAACATCCACAAGTAAATGAGAGTATTTCCTCTAACCCTTATGGGTATTAGGGAAATCACAAAATCGCTCCTTTACTCCAAAAATGATTAACTAAATAACAATAATTAAAATTTACAAGGAAAGCATAAATTTACATTTACATGGAAAATAAATGGGGGAGGGGATTGATTGGGATTTGGATTTGAGGCTTGGATTTTAGATTCCAAGCGTGCCTACGTACCCCATTAAATAGGGATCAAAACCCACGTAGTTCGTTCTACTATGAGGTGGAAGGGGGCTTTAAAAATCGGTCAGATTTGATTGGTTTGGTTTGATTTGAGGTTTGATTGAGGGTAAGAGATTATACCTTCTTTTTGGTTGGTGGAGGGAGAATGGTTTTACCGGAGCGGAGTTCCGTTTCAAAAAATATGATGATTTTGAAAAAGGGATTTGATTACTCAAACTTTAATTAATTAAAAAGATTTATTAATTAAAATGATTAATTAACTACGTGAATGAAAATTTAAAAAAAAAAGGATTAATTAATTAATTAAAATTGAATTTTAATTAATTAATTAATTAAAAGTGGGTGGAAATTTAAAAAAAAAAGATTAATTAATTAAAATTAATTTTTAATTAATTAATTAATTGAGAGTTGGTGGGAATTTTAAAAAAAGATTAATTAGTTAATTAAAATTAATTTTTAATTAACTAATTAATTAATTAGAGAGAGTAAAACTAATTAGAGAGAGAGAGA
>CATKHJ010222859.1:0-27988 GCA_949750685.1 Vernicia montana | reverse complement strand
AATTTGGTTGAATGAAAATGATTTTCCCCAAATTGATGGAATTGGTCTATTTAGGGATTTTGATTTTTAAGGTATAAAGTGATATCATGGATTAATAGAAAATATATTTGTTTTGATTTATGTGTGGAATATGAAATTTAATTAAGAAATTGAAAAGGGAAAGAAATTAAATTTCTTGATTTGATTAATTGGTTAATATATATATATAATGTATGATTAAATGAATAATTATGTAATGTGAGTATGTGAGATGTTTGTTTATGGTTAAGGAAAAGAAAAGTGAAGTATGGTTAGTAATATTAAAGGGATAGAAGTTAATATACGATTTGTATAATGTGATTGTAGAATCAAAAGGAAAGGATATTATCCGAGATACCGAAGAATCTTGCTTTTAGTCACATTTAATTCTATTATGAGCTAAGGAGTTTCGAGGTGAGTACAAATAGTATTATATGTTTTTGTGCCTTAAATATGAGCTTTCATGCTCAATCAATTCTTGTTTGAAATGCATTGCAACTCTTTGGCAAACATTATTTGTTCATTGATTATTGAACTAAATTAAGAAATTATTCTTTATGGCATTTGGCCAATTGAGCTTATATTGTTTTTGTCTTTTAATATTACCAATGATGGGAATTAAATTGTTATTGATATGTTATCCATTGAATCATTTTATGGATAGAAAAGATAAATTATTATAATGATTACATGATAAGCAGAATACCCCTCTGATGTGGAGCAATACATCCGACCTTGTGCACAATGGTAATGGAACCTATGGATAGGGTAAGATTATCCGAACCTTAGCCGAGAAAAGTTTAATGACCCTAGTACATATGACCCGATCAGTTGTACGTGTGATTAGACATGTGAGAGTGAACAGTAAGCAAGACGTAAGCCGCCACTCGTTTGATTATGGGGGAAACACACCGTTTCCAAGAAAGTGAATGATTTCTGCTAAAAATTATATTATCTGTTATAAATATAAAAATTGTTCCATAAAGACAATTTTGATTATCATCGTTGTTGTTTGAAAGGAACTATTGTTATTTGTTCAATATTGTTCATTATGTATTATGTATTTACTGAACTCTGTCTCATTCCTTAGTTATTATTTATTTTTCAAGACCAGTTGATAGGTCAGCAAGGTAAATTTCAAGTTTTAAGCCTTCATTTGGAAATTGCTTTGCTATTTTGATTATATGGTATGGATGTATATTTAGAAGTTTTACTCTAGAGCTCCATGAATTTTAAAGTCTGTAATAATGCAGTAAATAGAATTTCGTCTGCATGATATGTGATGTGATATAATGATACTACAGTCCAAGTATTTAAGATATTATAGTCAACTGCGCTAAAATTGATGGAACATAGAATTCAAAAATAAAAGCATGTAAATGGTGTTAAGTAGACAAATGAGTATTTCATAAATGTTTAATGTAATATGAGATATTAAGGAATTATAATTATGATTTCGATTCTGGGGTAATGATAACTTGATAATTAATGGCAATTAATAATAATTAAAAAGAGATTCTACGAATTTAGGTGAACTTATATCTTCTTATGCTCTAGGACAGTCATGGCTCAAAGACGAGTCGTGACAATTTGATAAGTTGTAATTTGTTTGGATAATTAATTTTAAAAATCAGTATTATCTAATTAATTTGATCAGTTATAATTTATTTGTAGAATTAATTTTAAAAATTAATATTATGTAATTAATATTATTTCTTATATGAGTTATTCTATAATATATAATTAAATAATATATAAATCTTAATTGTATATATAAATTAATGCACATTATATATAAATGCAAATTTTAAATTATAATGTACATCAATTTATACATACAAAATTTAATCAATTTATACATACAAAATTTAATCCAGAATAAAACTCTAATTCTTGTCAATTTTTAATGTCAATATATTAGTTTTAGCCAGCCTAATTAATTATAGATGATTGAAAATATGAGTTGGCAGGTAATAGCTCCATTCATATTGATTCTCAACCTAGAGAACGTGCTTGAAGCCGCCAATAGCCAAATTTTTTTTATTATGGATGTTAATTAATATTTTATTTTTTATTGCAATATATGCTTTATTGTTAATTAATATATATATATATATATATATATATATATATATATATATGAGTTATATCTAAATTATGAATTATTATATTTAGGCATAATTTATTTATAATAGAATTAAAAAATAGATAACAAATTCAAATGATAAAAAATATTAAAAATAAATAATAAAATTCAAATTCAAATGATTAAAAAGTATCAATTAGAAAATTATGTTTTATTGTAAATATTTATTTAAATAATGCACTTTTTTGTCCGTTCAAATGTAATTAAGTTTTCTTGTAAATATTAATTTAAATCATACCATTTTTTGTTCGTTCAAATATTTCCCTTTCTCCACTTTTATATATAGCATATTAGGAATGTGCATAGTTTGGGTAAAGCCAGGGATTTGGAAATCCCCGGATCGAATCGAAATTTCGGTTCTTGACATATTAAGGAACCGGTATCAAAATATAATAAAGAAAGTCCCAAACTGAATTGAATCGATTTTTTTGGATCGGGACAGTATGGTTATTCGGTTCTAATGGTTCGGGGAAAATAAGTATGAGAATTAGGGGATTTCGGGGATTTTAACAAATTACACAATCAAATTCAATTACATTTCATAAAATATAGCAAATAATATTAATTTGAAAATATTCCAATAGTTGAAACTCATTTCAAATTCCAACATATGCAGAATAAAAAATATAAGTCCAATATAACATATTGTATCAAATCACATAGACAATTCAAGCAAACATAACATATTGTACCAATTATTACATCACCAAATAACTAAAAATTTGAGATTGTTCATGAATATAGCAGATTAACAGTAGCAGGATAGCAATAACAGAGAAGCAATGTAGCAATAGCAGGCAGCAAGATAGCAACAGCAGAGGCATAATTGGAGGAGTAACAGGGAAGGATACAATATGTAGAGTATGCAGCAACGAGGAAGGATACCAGATTAAGGATATGAGCAGCAATAAGGAAAGAGGATACCATATGCAGGATTGGAGCAGAAACAAGATAGAAGAACCAATACAAAGTATCAGAATGCATCATCACACCAGAGCACTTCATTTCTGCAAATTCAGATAATAAAAACAATCAACATCCAATAAGACAATAAGAAACCATAACTATCATCAAGTAGTATATTTAACAGATTCTCAATTTTAACATTAAAAAAAAAACAAATCAATTCATAAGAATACTCCCTAGAAGTCCAAGTTTATCTTAGAGAGGCTTGCAAGAAGAAACAAATTACCAGTATAAATATAATACTAGCAGCAAGTAGAAAGAACAAAATCTAGGAAATACATAATTAAATTAAAATCATTGATATGTTATCTTAATTTTGTTCAACAATCCACCAAATTCCTAGGAACCACATTCTCTACAATTTCAGGCTCTTTTAATACATCTGCAAGTGAAATTAACAGAGTTAAAATGTGCAGCAGAAAAAATGTAAATTAAAAACTGAAAATTATAATATACCATTCTTAAAGTTCTCAAGTTCTGCTAGAGTCTCTTTAAGTTGAATGGGATGAGAAGTGGTCCTTAACCAATCTTGGCAGCAAATCAAGACTTCAACAGTTGTAGGAGTTAAAGAACTACTGAATTGATCTAGTGTTCTTTCACCAGTACTGAAGGCAGATTCACTTGCCACTGTTGAACACTGAATGGCCAAAACTTCCCTTACAACTTTGGCTAAAATAGGAAATCTCACTGAATTTATCTTCCACCATCCCAACAAATTGAAATCCAGTGCAAATTTCTCTTCTCTCTCCTCCAAATATATATCTAACTCAAATTGCATACTGAGATTACTCTCTTTCTCTTTCTCAATGAAATATTCATCAATCTCATCTTCCACATCATCAACCTAAATATGAGTTAGACAGGATGGTGCATTTGTGGATTGGCTACATCTAATTTCAGCATTAGTTACTTTGTACTCTTTCATCATATCATTGAGAGCTTTTTTCACTCTTAAACACAAATTTGTGGCCTCAATCTCACCATAATACCCATTGTACTTAACCTTAAGGTAATTGAGCTTATACCTAGAATCTAGTACCACTGCCACAAACAATAAGACATTCATCTTATCAAAACTACCCCAATATTTATCAAACTTAGCTCTCATGTGCTTACCCATAATGGAAAGGGCAGAATCATGAGACCCCTCACATAATTGCAGCTCTCTAAGAATCTTTATTATTTCAAGAAAATACAAGTTAGATGTAGAGTATAAAGAACCAGAAATCTTAACTGTAACATCATAAATTTTTTTCAAAAATCTAGTAATTCTCTTAGCATTCTCCCAATTCACATCATTTGGTCCCTCTTCCTCAAACTCAATTATAAACTTAGGATCTAAATCCTCTATTTTCTCAAATGCAATCTGATATCCTATTGCAGATTCCAATATATGATATGTGAAATTCTACCTAATTGGACAATCTAAAGCCAAAGAAGCTTTACTTGTAATTACAGTTTTCTCACAACACATTTTAAACAAATCTGCTCTAATTGGGCTATACCTAATGTATTTAACTACAGATCTAATCCTTCCAATTGCCTTTCCCACATATTCAAGCCCATCCTTCACAATTAATTGAAGGATGTGGACACAACATCTCATATGGAATGCTTCCCCACCCAAAACAAAGGCATCATTTTTGATTAATTTCTTTTTTAATTGTTGGACAACAGTGTCATTTCATGATGCATTATCAACAGTAATGCACATTACCTTACTTATTCCCCACTTCTCCATGTAAAAGTCTATTGTATTCCCTATGTTTACACCCTTAAGACTTTTAATTACACAAAAATTTTAAATTTTTTTTATGTAAATTCCATTCATTGTCAATGAAATGGGTTGTCAAACACAGATAGGACAAGTTTTGAATACTTGTCTAAGTATATGTTGTCAAAGATACTCTTTGACAGTTATTGGCAACGAATGATTTTAATTTTTTCTTTTCAAAAATAAAAAGTTTAAAATAGTCCCTAGCAATTGTATATCTAGATGGAATGACAAATTGTGGACAGATTGTATCCATAAATTCCCTGAACCCTTCTCTCTCAACAAACCTAAAAGCCAACTCATCTTTTATAATCATTCTAACTAATGCATCCCTTCTAGCTTGTTGGTCAAATTTCCAACAAGCTAATTATTTTTCCCCAAAATTCCCTTTGTTAAAAGTCAGTGTACTCTGACTTTTATTCTTGTCACTTCTATATGCCTCAACTAATCCTTTCTTATCTGAAAACTTTTTACATGTTTCCCTAAGGTGTTTCTAAATACCAGAGGTTCCCTGGTCACTTTTACCTTGGTAATCCCTCCCACACCACACATTTTATCCTTCTAGTTTTATTACCCTCATAATCATATATTTTTTCAAAATGTAACCACACCCCTTATTTAGCCCTCTTATTACTGTATGAGTTGTAGATTCAGGAAGATTACCTTATGTTTACATTTCATTAAATTCAACAGACCCAGTTGCTTCACATGCATATGTAGGAATGTTAGCTGGAGAAGAAATTGAATTAGCAGTTGTAGTTGGCACCACAGGCACAAGTAGTGTAGGGTTTGGTCTTGGTATTTTCCTTCCTCCATTCCCTCTACCCCTGCTGCCAGTGCTAGTACCATTACCCCCTCTAACTCTTTGTTGTTTCACCATTTCCTATTAACACATATTAAGTTATTCATTACATCATTACATATTATATATCACATCAATATTAAACTAATCATAAACATTAAAAATTATAGATAGAAATTTGAAATTAAATAACTCATGTCATTACATTTCATTTGAAATTGAAATACATAAGCACTAATATATTTTACAGAAACAACAGTGTAATTAACTAAATAAGACAGTTAAACAACAAACAGAAAACAATAAACACTAAACAATCATAAATACTTTAATACTCAACAACAATAGCACAATTACAATGAGAAATAATACAATATACAAACAACAAAGTGAAGGACCCCCATGACTTTGACAGTTTCTGTCTTGTGCTTGTAGCAGCTTCATCATCATACTAATCAGCATATCATTGTTATTATTGTTCACATTACTACATATGTTATGAATTTCAAAATCATCTACTGTTGGTTGCCAAAATTTAAAAAAACACAACTGACACAATAGAAATACAGTTTATTGGGATTAGATGCAGACTCATAAATCTTAACTAAAACCTTCCTTCCACAATGACACAACTGATTACTAAACTTAATTGTATTCCCATTAATTGAAGTGGCTACTCTATTAGAACTGGACCGGTTCGGTTCGAAATCGGTTCAGTTCGATTTTTGGTATTGATACACCTCCATGCCAGTCCCGTACCATATTCCTACTATCGGTTCGGATCGATTCAGGTATTTTTCGGGGATTCAAGGATTTTTCTTCCACAATTTTTTTTCGATTTGAGTAATCAGTTCAGTTCGAGATCCCCGCGAATCGTGAACACCCCTATAGCATATAGATAGATTATAGATCTGTTCAGTATTGTTGTTAAGAGAAAAAACTACTTTTCAGGATAAATCTATTTTTGTTTACTTATAAAATTATTTAAAATTTTAAATAGTTAAATATTTTTAAATTTTATTTTTAAATAACATTTAAAATAATATATATATATATATATATATATATATATATATATATATATATATATATATATATATATATATATATAAATTTAATCATAATATCAAATAAATTTATTGTTGAATTAAAATTAAAAAAAATGGAATGATAGAAAAGAAAAGAAGAATTAAAAATCTAATTTAGGAGGAAGTAGAGAAAATTTATGTAAGGTAAAGTGTTAGGTTCATATAATTATTTGTATAATAATAATTTTTTTCATTAATTTTTTTCCATCAATAAATTTTGACTGTTTGAAGCTAATATGTATATAAACAAAAAGCTGGACTCAAGTGTTGTTGAAAATATTTTTCACCCTGTGTCAAGCAATTTTCTGAAAAATTAAATTTATTTGAAGTTATTTCATTAATTTTTTTTATCATTATATTTTTATAAGTTTCAATAAAAATTTGTATAAATTAATATATGGAATATACCTTTATTATTTTTCAGTTAATTTATATATAATAGATTTGAAAAAAATATGACAAAAAATCTAGATTAATCGTGTTCATGATGAAAATGAGATTATGAATTCAAATTTCAATTAAAATTTAATTAATAAAATAAAATATTTATTCTTTTTTTCAAGTCCAAACATGTTTAGAGAGAGGCCCAAAACTACAATTGAAAAACAAAACCCAGAAAGGCCTGGGTTCAGGTTCATGCCTTCATCATGGGTCATGGGCTAAACCGAACTCGAAATACCGTAGTAGTAGTTTGCCCAATTCCTCTGTTTCTTTGGCATCCTCCGAAACTTTCTTTCCGTCTCTCTGTCTCTGTTCCTCTCTTTCTCTCTTCTTCTCCGTGTCTCAAATCAAAACTTCTAAGCTTCAACAGGTACTCTTATTCGTTCCTGTTCTTTTTGTCTTATTAACTCACAATCACACACCAATATATATATATATATATAGACACACACACACACACACACACACACACACATACACACACAATATCTTGAATGACCAGAGCCTACCCATCTCAGGATAATTGATTATCTAGCATATCTTTAGGTGATAGCATTTGGGTTTTCTTTGTTTTGGATTGGATTTATGGATTGTTTTGCAATTATACTAATGGTGGAGGTTCTTTTGTAACTCTGCATTTTGTTAGGTTTGTTAATTTGCTTTCACATTCAATGGGGTTGCCAAATGTCTCTGGAGACTTGTCATCAGAGATGGAGGTTGATGCTTTTAGACGCCTTTTCCCTCTTCGTTTTTATGAGCGTCATCTTGCAGAGTCTATTCGTCCTGATGCCAGGCCACTTGGAAGAGCTAGAGATACAACACTAGCTCTTGGTTTGTTTAGTTAACCCTTTGTTTTTTTTATTTGTTTATTTTGCTTATTTTTCACTTTTTAATTCAGAAAGATATTGTTTTTATACTCGTAATTGAAACTTAACTAAATCTATGCGTAGGGGCTGTTGCTTCTGCTGATGGGTCAGCTCTAGCAAAGATTGGTTCAACTGTTAGTGCATCTTCTTTTTCTCTTTCTCTTTGATCTTCGCATCTTGATTTTGTTGAATTTATAGACTTATTATTTGTTTCCTGCAACAGACCATGTTGGCTGCCATAAAAATGGAAGTCATGATCCCTTCTACAGACTCACCGGATGAGGGCTGCATAGGTTAATAACTATGAATTGTGCAATTGCTTTGCTTTTCTCTTTTGATTTCTGTAGTCTTCGATTTTCTTGTATTTATAGAATGCCAATGCATAAACCTTGGTATTTTCAGCTATTGATTTCCACATGCCTCCAATTTGTTCTCCACTTGTTAGGCCTGGTAGGCCCGCTGAGGCAGCACCAGTTTTGTCAAAGCAGTTATCTGACACAATATTAAGGTAAGTGAATGTTTTCTTCAGTACTTGTTTCTGATTCATTTCTTCTTTTTTTTTTTTTTTTTTTTTTTGAAATTTGTCAGTAGTAGTATAATTTTGTTTATCATATTGTTGTATTTTTTTAGTGATATTGATAGATTTTATTTTCCCTTTATCCTTAATTCTGGATGTCTATTAATCTTCATATCTATGTCTGGATAACTCAGATGTGAATGCTTCACTTTTGCTATGTTGATAGTTAGTGTATTTATCTGGGTTTGTTATGGGATTTCTGAATTGTCTATAAGTTTTTAGTTATATAGGGATGGAGTCGTTATTATATCTAGTTGGCGATTAAACTTCAGTCCCTGTTAGAAATTTAGATAATTCCACTCTTAAATACTTTTGCATGAAACAATGGCTCTTAGTATTTGAACCTGCAACCTCGTTGCTTGTGAACTAAGACTCTTATTATTGCATTATATTGTGTCCTTTAATATAGTATTGATCTTATTATCATGTAATACTGAAATATCAGTATCTATTTCACTAGTTCTCTCTTTCTCCAGTAAGAAACTAAGCATGTGAATATCTCCTTAACTGATGGTCTATGTCGCTGTAACTCGTGAATATGGACTGATATTATTGGTGTTATTGTTATTATTGTTTTTATGAATTGAAAGTGATAATATCTTCTTGCAAAGTCCTGGCTGGCAGGACTGATATTCTTATGAGGTATCATGTGTCAATATATTTATGTAACTATAATGCAGTGATGTGAAATAAGTTCCTGGTAGCGGAGCTATACAACTTTTCATTAAACATTATTTTTGATGAGCAAAGGCTTTTCTATTTTTTTTTTTTATAAGAAAATCTTGATTTTAATAGCTGTGCTAAAGACCTGCGATATATCCACTGATCTAGTAACTAGGGCTTGCCATATGATGTATCCAAAATTTTCCATTGGCTAGTTTAAGGAAATCTTAGCTAACATGAGATTACACTTGGACCTTGAGATGAGGCATCTTAGCATAAACAATTGTTAGGAATCAAGGTGAACAACCCTATCTAATCTACCCATTCTTCTTTCCGTTTATCAATTGCATTCCTAGTTCAACCTGTTTTGTGATAACTATTTACATGGGTTATTGCAGTTCTGGCATGGTTAATTTAAGGGAACTATCTTTGGTCAGCGGAAAAGCTGCATGGATGGCATACCTGGTAAGTACTGATGATTTTTTACCTCCTTTTTCATCTTTGCCTTTAAAATTAGTGTCACATGCTCCTTCCTCTTTTTTAAAAGCAGGATACACAAACACACTTGGAATTCATTTGGGATTTTTTCCCCACTTCCCCTTATATTTTAATGAATGAAAGTTAAATTTCACCAAGATTGTAGCCAACCTTTTAACTTCTTCAGTATGTATAGTTGACATATTGTCAATACTTGTCCATCAGATGTGAAATAAGCCTACAAAAATTTCTCCTGCAGGATATATATTGTTTGGATGCTGATGGTGCTCTTTTTGATGCTGCATTGCTTTCAGCAGTTGCTGCCTTTTCCCATTGTAAGTTTGCTCATTTTTTGATGTAGGACAGCTTAGGCAACTTAGCTTGAGGGTTTTAAATTTAGTTCTAGGTCTGATTCCGCAGGAATTCAGATCTGAATTAAAGGAAAAGAAAATAAGAAAAAAAAAATGTCTAAGAGTCGGCACTTAGAAGACCTAGGAGTCAGCACCTAGGGCGAATTGAGTCACACAATTCTTGGCAATAAGTTGCAGGAAAATTATTTTTATTGAATCTAAAAACTAAATAACAATTGATACAAGCCTAGGTATTTATAGACTTGAAATTAATCCTAATCATACTTGGATTAGGAATCCTAAACTAGGGCTCTAGGACAATTATAAACTAACTAGGAAATACTAATCCTATTGGGACTCCTAAATCAGACTGAATAAAAACTATTAAAATAACAAAATTTAACAATGATTTCAGTAATGCTGAAAATTACAGAAATACCCCCTGATTTAAAATAACAGACCAGCCGTTTATTTATTTAGCTAGACACATGAATTTAACTAAAAAAAGTCTAGTAAATATTCTATAATTTCTCCAATAATGCCCATATTAAATGGTGACCATAATTTTAAGCTTGAACCTTTAAATTTGAATTTCTTTGTGTTCCTATTCCCCATCATTTTTCCATGTTTTTGCATCAAGTTGCATGTCTTCTTAAAGAGTTGTCTCACACTACCAGTAAAAACCAGCATGCTTGAAAACTCTTGCACCTCAACTTTTAACTCATTCTATAAATCATGTCCTATAACGCAGCTTTATTTTGATGTGGGAGAGGTTTTCTACATAAGAATGGGTTTGCATCTGAAGTGCTAACTCATATTCTGTGTAAACTTTTATCCAAGTTGCAGTTGCACTGTTTCTTTCCCTTTTCCTGGATGTCCAGGTAACTAATTAAAAGAAAAAGGGCGATTGTTAAAGGGAAACTGTTCCTCAAAAGCTGTCAATCATAAGGGTCACTCGGATTTTGAATCATCTAACTGTAACACACTCTCTCAGGCATTTTCCACTGTCTGAAGTAGATATTTGATCAATCAGTTTGCAAGTATGTATTGGATACCAATCCTTAATCCATCTTTGAACCTAACAACAAACAAAACGAGTAGTGTTCTTACAATTGTTCACATCAAGTCTCTCTAGCTTGTAGGAATATTATAATAATTTCCTAAAGCAAAGTGTGTAGGCCAGTTGAACATTTGCTTCTTTTCTAGATTGAACTCAAATGCTCTCCTGTTTCTTTGTTTTGCCATTATTTTTGTGTGTGCTCATTCGACTAAATTATGTTTGTAGTTCATAGATTATCTGTAGTTGCCTCATTTATTATAGAACTTTGATATTTGCAGTGCAAATCCCCATAGTTTCTTTGAATGATGACGGCAAGATAGTAGTTGTGTCTGAGGATGAAGAGGGAGGAAAGTCAAAAATGGAGCCAGTCAACAAGGAGAAGAGGAAGCTCACACTGAGTAGCCTACCATTCTCATTAACATGCATTCTTCACAAGAACTACATCTTGGCAGACCCCACTGCAGAGGAAGAATCTATCATGGAAACTCTTGTAACAGTGGTTTTGGATTCATCTGCTAGACTGGTTTCCTTTTACAAGCCAGGTGGACCAGTTCTTGCCTATACATCAGCTGTCCAGGTAAGTTCAGATTCAATGTGAAGGGATCTATCTAATTACAATAAGTTAAGAAGTAATCGTGAATCAATTTAAATTTATGGTGTGACTCTTTTGAACCAATATGATTGAATGGATATGCAAAATGCTGTTCATTATTCTAGATCCTTTCGCACTGTTTGAGGAATGGTTTTGACTTGGGCAAAATTTTAAGGAATCAAACTGATTTCTAAAGCTCAATTTTCTTAAAAATGTTGCAGTTATTGGAATTTTTGTGCTGAAGAAATTTTGAAATGCCTTCAACCTTGTCAAGAATGTTTATCCTGAACAGAGTTGAACTCATTTGGTGTACTGGTGTAATTGGCTTATTATTGGCAAGAACAACTGATAACTATGCAGAATTTTCTGGATGAAGTTCATGAACCAAGAATCATATAAATAAAGTTTATAGTATAAACCCTTGTTTTTAAATTTGATCAAAGCCCTTTGTGTCATTTACAAGATTACTCCCCTGTTGTTGGTGCTTTATCATATATGAAAATATTGACAAAGGTATCAGCATCAGAAATATTGAATTCTCCCAGATCTAGTTCAGTAGGTCAATTAGAGCTAATAGTCTTTTTATGTTGATTAAGAAGTGGCTTGCTGTGTTTGCAGGATTGTGTTGCATTAACAAGGCAAAGAGTGAAGGAACTTCAAACGATTTTAGATGAGGCCATTTCTGGTATGGAGATTGACTAAGTTTGATATTTATGTGCTGAAGGAATGTCCAATTAATTAACATGTTCTGTGGGTGGTATTTCTGCCTATAAAATACAGCGTCCACTCCTTGTTTGCATGGAAAACCTAGTAATCTTAAAAAGATTCTTAGATTAGATGAAAGAGTTGACAGTGAATTTTGGTTGCAGCTATGAACATTTTTTCTGTTGCATTTTTGTTCAATCATTTTGCCAATTAATGAGGTTTTTTTTTTTTTTTTTTTTTTTTTTTTTCTTGTCAAGAGTGAATATAGGGTGGCTCCACCGCCACCAGGGTTCCAGTTTTCAGTTGTCAATTAATTAACTCCACTAACAAGGGTTTTATATCTCTTTTCTAGCTTGAAGCTATGGACATGGTAATATCTTATATACATGTTAAATCTGCATTTTAATCAACTTCACTGCTGATATATTTTCCCTGCAACTCTTACCTGGTTGATTAATCATTATAGTAGGTATCCACAGCTCAACCTGAGCCACACTATTTGCCTGGCAGACTAACTGGACACATATTTCATATGACAACATATTTAATATTTCTTATTGTTTTGTTGTTTTCCCCCTCCCCTTAGGAAGACAAGACAAGAAAAGGAAAAGGACAAAGATTTTCTTGTCTGTGTGATGACTGTAAAGATTTTCTTCCCTGTTATTAGATAATCAGTTCTCTTGAACTAGGATTAGAAACTGTATTATTGAAAATTTTCTTTTGTTAGGTCAATGGAGTTATGTCTTGCAGGGACTCAATAGCAATTAGTGTTTATTCTGATCCAATAATTATACTATAGCAGAGAAAATGTACAAATTGGTTCTTGAAAACCATTTGTAAATTTTTCACATTTATGAATTCTGATTAACAATGGAAATTGAAATATTTAATACCAAAAAATACTTCTTATTTTTCATATTTTTTTTTGTGAAGTTTCTAAATTTTTAAAAATAGAGCAAAGCAAAATGCCAAAAACGAGATCATCTTCTTCTGAGCTCACCTCCAACAACAAACTATTGGGACAAATATCTGGCTCAAAGAAAAAAAAATGGTTTTAAATGTTATTGAAAAAAATGTTGTTTAATTGTTTTGAAATTTTTACCATTAAAACATATTAAATTTATTTTTAAAATAAAATTAAATAATTTTTATTAATTTTTTTTAACATGATATTAAAAAAAATTACCTCATGAAAACATGTGCTCTTCCTTTTTTTTTTTTTCAATTTTCTTCAACCAAGGCAGTATTTATTTTTTTCGGAGATAGAATTCAATATTTATTGATATTTGTATCAAGCCATCATTCTACGAGCGGACAAATAATAACTAAGTATTATATTTGCAAAATAAAATATAATCACAGAAAAATTGTTAAGTAAAATGAAAATATATTCTTCTTATTCATATAAAATTTTACATGAATATATCTTTATTTTTAATCACACACAAATTCCCTTTTAACATCCTACCTAATAATTTCATAATCAAATCCATAGATTTATTCTAAGCTTTGCTCTGTTAACTGCCTTATAATACTGTGTGCTAGTTTTTAACTGTTGATTTTCTCTAATTATTTTTCAAATTAAATGACATTGTACTTCACTAAGCAAGTAGACGTTTTGCAATAAATGGTCCATAAGAAGAGTGTAAAAAAAAAAAAATCAAATTCCTTGTCAATGGAGAGACAAACTCAAAAAAATAAAGAATCTAATACAAGGCAAAAAAGGCACCTCTTACACTGCAAGAAAAATCTATTTCACTTCTCTTTCTCTCTCTCTCATCATCCACATTAATTCCACATCACTTCTCTCTTATGGCTTATGGTATAGTACTTTTGAGAAATCTAATTTAACCAATCAGATTTCAAGAAACTCCATCATAATAACCCAAAGAGATAGATAAGTTCTGCTGCATATACCAAAATTTCTTTTTTTCTCTCTCCAAAAACCTGAAATCAAAACTCAACCTCATAATGTATACTTCCCCATCATAGTTTCTCATTTTGCCACGTGTACTTCTTTCTCACCACTAACCATAATAAGCAACTGTTTCAACTCTCCATGTCCCTCTTCATCTCTTGTTCACATATAAACCCACAAGCTTGAACTTAAAATAAAAGAAGAAGGAGAAATTCTCTCTCTCTCTCTCTCTCTCTCTCTAAACAAGCAAAAACCCACATAGAAATTGAAACAAAAATCATATCTTTTTGTTCTAAATTCTCTTTTCTCTGTAATTTAGAAACAGAGAGGAGAAACAGAGGACTCTGTTTTTTGAGTGAGATTTTTTGCCAGTAATGGCTTATCTTGTATCTTCACCATTTACTTTACCATCCTCAAAACCTGATCAGCTCTCTTCACTATCTCAGAAACATTACTTTCTCCACTCATTTCTTCCAAAGAAAACCACACAAACAAACTTCAAATCAGCCTTGAAAGGAAAATGTGCATCAATTGGGAATGGTCTTTTCACACAAACTACACAAGAAGTTCGACGAATTATCCCTGAAAATAACCAGAATCTCCCTACTGTTAAAATTGTCTATGTAGTTCTTGAAGCCCAGTACCAATCTTCGCTCACAGCTGCCGTTCAATCTCTAAACAAGAGCTCCAAATTTGCCGTATTTGAAGTGGTGGGTTACCTGGTAGAGGAGCTTAGAGATGAATCTACATACAAGACTTTCTGCAAAGACCTTGAGGATGCAAATATCTTTATTGGGTCATTGATTTTTGTTGAGGAGCTAGCATTGAAAGTTAAAGCTGCTGTGGAGAAAGAAAGGGATAGGCTTGATGCAGTTTTGGTGTTCCCTTCAATGCCTGAGGTAATGAGGCTTAACAAATTGGGTTCTTTTAGTATGTCACAGCTTGGCCAATCAAAGTCTCCATTTTTTCAATTGTTTAAGAGAAAGAAACAAGGTGCAGGTTTTGCTGAGAGTATGTTAAAATTGGTGAGAACTTTACCTAAGGTTTTGAAGTATTTGCCTAGTGATAAGGCTCAAGATGCTAGGCTTTATATCTTGAGTTTGCAATTTTGGCTTGGTGGGTCTCCTGATAACTTACAAAATTTCTTGAAAATGATATCTGGGTCTTATGTGCCTGCACTGAAAGGGCAAAAGATTGAGTATTCTGATCCAGTTTTGTTCTTGGATAGTGGAATTTGGCACCCTTTGGCTCCTTGTATGTATGATGATGTGAAGGAGTATTTGAATTGGTATGGAACTAGAAAGGATGCTAATGAGAAGCTTAAAGACTCTAATGCACCAGTTATTGGGTTGATTTTGCAAAGAAGTCATATTGTAACTGGTGATGAGGGTCACTATGTAGCTGTGATTATGGAGTTGGAGGCAAGAGGTGCGAAAGTGATACCAATTTTTGCTGGTGGGCTTGATTTCTCAGGGCCAGTTGAAAGGTTCTTGATCGATCCGGTTACAAAGAAACCAATGATAAATTCAGCGATATCATTGACTGGTTTTGCTCTTGTTGGAGGCCCAGCAAGACAGGACCATCCTAGAGCTGTTGAGGCATTGACTAAGCTTGATGTGCCTTATATTGTTGCATTGCCTTTGGTGTTTCAAACAACTGAAGAATGGTTAAATAGTACTTTGGGGCTCCATCCAATTCAGGTGGCTTTGCAAGTTGCTCTTCCTGAGCTAGATGGTGGCATGGAACCCATTGTTTTTGCCGGCCGGGACCCAAGAACAGGCAAGTCTTTTTTTGTATCAGAATGTTTTTTTGTTTCTATTTCTTGTCATTTTATGTTTAATTTTCGGTAAAATGAATAGCATTTGGATTTAATTTAAAGATGGAGAGTCAGATTTGTTTTTGTTTTCAAGAGGAAGAGAAAAATACTTAAAAACCTGTAGTTTAGGCAATATATTAGTATTTTTAGTGGTTTCTATGTGTTCCACACATGGTCTAACAATTTTTTAAGGGTTAATAAAAAATTCAATGTGACTGCAGGAAAATCACATGCTCTTCACAAGAGGGTGGAGCAGCTTTGCACCAGGGCAATCAGATGGGGAGAACTGAAAAGAAAATCAAAGGTATTTGCTTTCTAAAGGCCCGTTCGGTATCGTTTTATGTTTTCTGTTTTTCAAAAATAAAAATAAAATTTTGAAAATCAGAATTTATTATTTTTTGTTTTCTGTTTTCAAAATGTGTATAAACATGAAAGAAATAAAAAATAATAATTTAAAAAAAAAAAACAGAACACAGAAAACCCCCCTTTCTGTTGCTTGATTCTCTTTTTTTATTTTTTATTTTTTTTATTTTTTATTATTATTCTCTTGAATATAGAATACCACTTTCAGTTATTTACAAAAATAATAAGTTCACTTTTATAGTGCATAATGCTTAAATAGTATTCCTATATAATTAATTGCCTAATTCCCATTTTGATTTCATTATTTCAAAACCTAAATGGAATCTATTTGGAAACAAAGACAATGGAAAAATTGGAAATGATGAAAGTGCAACTGAGGGTTATACATAGTATTAGTTGTCATGACTTTTGATACAAGACCTTCTTGTCATAACTAGCTTAATTTATATATGAATCCATGCTGCTGATACAAAAAGAGAAAGATGGGTTTTGGGGAATAAGTTGTCTTATATTGTTCACATGAGAATAGATCCCAATAAAATATTTATGTATGTTATTTAATAAATTAGCTGTGGTTTTCAATTAATGATTAATCAATTTTAGCATGTAAGCTTGATGCTGACAGAATTGATAGAGAAAGTTTACCTCTCTTCCGCCTTTTTCTTTGGTTGCTCCTCTAACTCTACAATGTGACTAAGTTATTTTAATGAGCATGTTATGACAAGTTTATATACATTATGCAGGCCGAGAAGAAGTTAGCAATCACTGTATTCAGTTTCCCTCCAGATAAGGGGAATGTTGGAACAGCAGCCTACCTTAACGTCTTCTCCTCCATCTTCTCAGTTCTAAAGGATCTCAAAAGAGATGGTTACAATGTTGAGGGCCTTCCAGAGACTTCGGAAGCCTTAATCGAAGAAGTAATTCATGATAAAGAGGCTCAATTCAGCAGTCCAAACCTGAACGTTGCTTACAAAATGGGTGTTCGGGAGTACCAAAGCCTCACTCCCTATGCAACAGCATTGGAAGAAAACTGGGGTAAACCTCCTGGCAATTTGAATTCTGATGGAGAGAATCTCTTGGTATATGGAAAACAGTATGGTAATGTCTTCATTGGAGTCCAGCCCACTTTTGGTTATGAGGGTGATCCAATGCGACTGCTCTTCTCCAAATCTGCTAGCCCACATCATGGATTTGCAGCTTATTACTCCTTTGTTGAGAAAATTTTCAAAGCCGATGCAGTACTTCATTTTGGCACTCATGGTTCACTTGAATTCATGCCCGGAAAGCAGGTGGGAATGAGTGATGTTTGCTATCCAGACAGTCTCATTGGGAATATCCCCAATGTCTACTATTATGCAGCTAATAATCCATCTGAAGCCACCATAGCAAAACGTAGAAGCTATGCAAACACTATTAGTTATTTGACCCCGCCAGCTGAAAATGCTGGTCTTTACAAGGGTCTCAAGCAGTTGAGTGAGCTTATCTCCTCATACCAGTCTCTTAAAGACACTGGCCGTGGGCCACAAATTGTGAGCTCCATTATTAGTACTGCTAAGCAATGTAATCTTGACAAGGATGTCGAACTTCCTGATGAGGGGGAGGAGATCTCTGCAAAAGAGAGAGATCTTGTGGTTGGAAAAGTATACTCCAAGATCATGGAGATCGAGTCCCGGCTATTGCCATGTGGACTTCATGTCATCGGTGAGCCGCCATCTGCTATGGAAGCAGTTGCAACTCTAGTCAACATTGCTGCACTGGATCGTCCTGAAGATGGGATTTCCTCACTCCCATCTATTTTAGCTGAAACTGTTGGACGTAACATAGAGGAAGTTTACAGAGGCAGTGACAAGGGAATCTTGAAGGATGTAGAGCTTCTTCGGCAAATAACAGAGGCATCACGTGGCGCCATTTCTTCCTTTGTAGAGCGAACAACTAATAAGAAGGGTCAAGTTGTAGATGTTGCTGATAAGCTTTCCTCAATCCTTGGCTTTGGTGTTAATGAACCATGGATTCAGTACTTGTCAAACACAAAATTTTATCGGGCAGATAGAGAGAAGCTGAGAATATTGTTCCAGTTCCTTGGAGAGTGCTTGAAACTAGTTGTTGCTGACAATGAACTGGGGAGTCTGAAACAAGCTTTGGAGGGCAAATATGTAGAGCCTGGTCCTGGTGGTGACCCAATTAGAAACCCAAAGGTGTTGCCAACAGGAAAGAACATTCATGCACTGGACCCACAAGCCATTCCTACAACAGCTGCAATGCAGAGTGCAAAGATAGTGGTGGATAGATTAATTGAGAGGCAGAAGGCTGATAATGATGGAAAGTATCCGGAGACAATAGCACTTGTATTGTGGGGAACTGACAACATCAAGACATATGGTGAGTCCTTGGCTCAGGTCATGTGGATGATTGGAGTGAGGCCAGTTGCTGATACCTTTGGTAGGGTTAACCGGGTGGAACCTGTAAGTCTCGAAGAACTTGGAAGGCCTAGGATTGATGTTGTTGTCAATTGCTCTGGAGTTTTCAGAGATCTCTTTATCAATCAGGTCTTCTCTTGTTCTCCTTTAGTTTCTAAGAGACGTTCATGAGAATCCTTCTGATAATTCTGTGCTTAAATTTTCAAAATCTCTCTTCTTTTGCCTCATTAATAATATTACGTCTGCTTTGTCCACAGATGAACCTCCTTGACCGTGCAGTGAAGATAGTGGCAGAACTTGATGAGCCAGCTGACCAAAACTATGTCAGAAAGCATGCTTTAGAACAAGCTGAAGCCCTCGGCATTGACATTCGGGAAGCTGCAACACGAGTATTCTCCAATGCCTCAGGATCCTACTCTTCAAACATAAACCTTGCAGTGGAAAATTCTTCTTGGAATGATGAGAAGCAACTTCAAGACATGTACTTGAGCAGGAAGTCCTTTGCTTTTGATTGTGATGCCCCTGGTGCAGGCATGATGGAGAAAAGGAAAGTGTTTGAGATGGCTCTGAGCACAGCAGATGCCACATTCCAGAACCTTGATTCCTCGGAAATTTCACTCACTGATGTGAGCCATTACTTCGACTCGGACCCAACAAACCTTGTGCAGAACTTGAGGAATGACAAAAAGAAGCCTAGTGCATACATAGCAGACACAACAACAGCAAATGCTCAGGTTAGCAATTGAACAATTCCTAAAATTTATATCAAAATCTCTTGAGCTAGTGCTAAACAATTTCAAATGTCTCCACCAGGTACGCACGCTTTCTGAGACAGTCCGGCTTGATGCACGGACCAAATTGCTGAACCCCAAGTGGTATGAAGGAATGATGTCTAGTGGATATGAAGGCGTTCGTGAAATAGAGAAAAGGCTTACAAATACAGTTGGATGGAGCGCAACTTCCGGCCAAGTTGACAACTGGGTTTATGAAGAGGCTAATTCAACTTTCATCCAAGATGAGGAAATGCTGAATAGACTCATGAGCACTAATCCAAATTCATTCAGGAAGTTAGTGCAAACATTTTTAGAGGCCAATGGCCGTGGCTATTGGGAAACTTCACAGGAAAATATTGAAAAGTTGAGGCAGCTGTACTCAGAAGTTGAAGACAAGATTGAAGGAATTGATAGGTAAATAGGGAAACCAATTGTAGACAATAGAGTGCAAATATCAGATTCACATTGTTGATTTTTAGCTGATGAGTTTGAGCCGCATCTCTGTCTTGCCAGTGATTGAATAGATGCAATTTCCTGGAACACTTGAAATGTATAATTTGTTTATAAGAATCATGCAGTAATTCAACCCCCATTTCATGGGATTTTCATTCTAGTTCTTAAAATCTCGGATGGGAAATCTTTTCGCTCGTTTCGAGCAATGCCTAAGAAGAAAATTGCAACTTGTTGACAATGATGCCACTACATATCAACCACAAGAAACATTACCCAGCTGATTTCTTGTTATCAAATCCTCAAGATACGTTGTCTCCACCATTGTCAAAATGGAAACCAAATAAAGAAAAATCCCCTCGAAAGGGTCAAAGCGACACAATCGAGAAACAAAAAAATTCATACTGAAACCAGTAATGCTTCTCATATTTTCCTGACAAGGAAAAAGACTAAAACATTTATCATTGGAGGGAATCCCCGAAGAGTTAATGAATCATACAAGGTGAATCTACAAAGAAATTATAACCAAAAAAAAAAATTACAATTACATTTTAAAAGAAAAAGGATGAAGAAAAAAAGAGCCCTCCCCCTCTAGAAAAATTGGAAAAGAAAAATAAAACAGAATTTTGTATAAGAGTTACAAAATGGTACAGTTTCTTTGTCTCTATCGTGGTTCTTGCAAGTATCAAAAAGATGATTTTTTACCTTCAAACTAACTCCATTAGGAGAGGATCACCTTCTGCCATTATTCTTACCAGCTTTATGAAATCTTGTTCACTTGATACATTCCATGGGTGAATAGCAGGTGCTTGAGCAGAATAAAGGGTTGAGTTAGTTGATGGTGGTTTTCCTTTATATACCGTTGTACTAAGCACAGAATCAAAATTCTGAGGCGAATCCATTGAAACAAAGAACATAGGTATGGCAATTTTCTGATGGATATCCAGATCACCCACAAGACTGACAAGATCTACAAAGTCAGCTACAAAGTGATGAGGAATGTAGAATATCTCAGAACTGCATATTGTGAGGCTCTGATCACTCATAGCATCCTTATAATTGACTTGGAAGTGAACAGGCATTGAGGCAACAACCTTTTTCACCAGTTCTGCTTGTTTTGCATACCAATCTGAGTTTCCATTGGTTGACACAGTACTCCAGGATTTTGATACCTAAACCAAAAAAATGTGTGTGTGAGGGCAAGAGGAGGTGATGAGGGGGGAGCAGCCACTTGCTTTGTCCATGATAAGTATATGGTATAACTAAGAATTATTAAATCTACGATGCAGTTCAGAAAACCACAGTATTACTTGTCTTGTTATTGATAACATCTGCATCCTAGTATAATAATCTAAAACTATGCAAAAATAATACTGAAGGATTACAGAAAGAGAAACAAAAAGATTCTATTAGCAATGCATTTCCAAGGTCCCCATTCATGTCCAAAGCAAAAATAATTAAACAAAGTGATTCTTTTTAATCTTAAAGTGAAAGGAAGAAGATAAACAGGAAAAGGGGGCAAAAAAAAAATTACCTTGTCAGTAATCCATAGCTTAGTCTTGTCTGCTTGATGCAAATTCCAATAATTAAGGACAGTATCATCCTTAAGGAATAAAAAGCCTTCTGCACTAGTAAACCGATTAAATATCTTAGGCAGATGCCTGCAACCCATATTAGAAAAAAATAAATCAGTAAAAAAGGTAAACTCAATTTAAGATGGAAGATATGGGATATCCATTGTACAGGGTGAATGGTTAAAACTTCACTTTACATCAGTTCTGATTATCAACAATAATACATACCTAAAAACAATGACTTTGACAACATAACTGATAAATGTAGCTTCTAAGAAAAGTTCAAAATAAAAACATCAACAACCTCAAGTAGACATGACTCTAGACCAAAACTTGTCAAAATTGTGCATGCAAAGGAGGGAAATGAGTGAAGAATAAAAAAAAATCCAGAAAAAAAATGACAATATGGATATAAAGTCGGGATAATAAATGCAATTTTGGTTAAAGTTTCAAATTTTAATACAACACCAGCAAAACTGTGGAAAATAACATCATTGAGACAGTTGACCCTTACAAGGGTTTCTAACACCTTAGAGATCTAGCAAAGTAGGCAAACAAATAGTCAGTACACTCGTCTACAAATCAAACAAAATTTAGTCATCCATATGCAATGGATTTCAAGAATTTGAGAGCAGGTTTATGTCGACAGCTTTGTCTCATGTGACACAGAATTTAAACAGATTAATAGGAAAGGATTCCTAGGTCAAAGTAATTGAGTTGGGACTAAACTTTGTAGAGATGTTCTAAAAGGCAACTACCTACAGCTCTGCCTGATCTAAAAGTGCAGGAACTTGGGAGGCAATGAACTTCATATTGTAACAGACCAGTCAAAGCAAATTGCAAATGGAGCCTATAGCAAATGGATACACTGAGAAACTCTCAAATAGGGGAACTGGTGTTTGATTTGTCACATTACAAGCCCTTTCCCTTACATTGCAAGCAGGCTATTTCAGTGCTTTGAACTAGAAACCTTTAGGAGCAACCTTACGTTGTCAAAAGGCAAAAGCAATGTTAAATTAAAAAAATAAAATAAAAACACATAATTAGATACGTTCTCAAAATGTCAAAAAAATTTAAATCCCTCATTGATGATTGGTATTCAGAGGTTAAGATGGGCTCCAATGTGTTCATGTATATAAACATGCATGCACATTTACATGACTGCAACAACTGCCACAATTCCAGTTTTAATAGCCAAATACACAAGACTTCAACATGTTAATATCAACCTAAAGAATAACCGACTCTCACTATCTTAGAGGCAGTCCACAATTTACAACGAAACCTAAAACTATGAGGAATAAGAAAACCCAGCCTCACCAAGATTCTCTCTGTTTAACACATCCAACACACAAGTTTTGTCATCCAAATTTCTCATACTTTCAACTTCTCATGAGTAATAGGAATTCTCCTTTATGATCTCGCATGCATCACAAATTTACATTTCATTTTTATAAGAGTGGCCCTCTCTGAACATGCCGACCCCATCCTCAACAGGAGGCAAAGCATGAGTCATAATCATAGAGAATTCAGTGATCTGCTCAATTAAGAGTGAACATTGATAACAATAAAATATCTAAGCCTAGGAATCTATCTAAATTCATATGGATACTGTAGTTCAACAGAATAAAGACAAATTCAATAGCCTAAACTAAATGTCCTTTTACCAACATAAATATGATGCCAAAATAAGCAAAATGTATATGATTATTATAATAAAAACTCACCTGTATAACTGGTCCAAATTGCCTTCTTCAACAGCAAGATCCTCATTCTTCTGCTGTGACAAAATAACCACAGTTTTGAATATCCTCCCATAAAGCAATCTCCATTCCAAAGCAGTACGTTCCACAGGCCCAGTGCAAAACATAATTAGCACGACATTACCAAAATTCTTCCTCCACCGAATCAAGTTGCCAATCTCATAACTCACTGTCCCAGTTTCCTCTACTCCAAGATGCACAGATGGCAACTTACGAGGCATAAACTCCCTTCGATCCCCATGACCAATACTTGCCCGTGGCCTATCTAATTCCAGTGACATTAACCTAGGCTGCTGATACCCAACAGCAATCAAGTCCTGAAGCCAAGCAGCAGTAAACTTCAAATCCTGCTCATTCCAAAAGCCCTCCTCTACCATTGCATAACTCAACTCCAAAATCTTTTCAAACATCCTATGCTTACTTGATCTCCATGCAACCAAGAACTTAATCAACCTCCCCACATTTACATGAAGATCTTTCTCCTCTGAAAAGGGGTATGCCTCAATTCTATCATATCTATGAACAGTAGGTGGATAAACCACAACATGTCCTCCAATCTCCCACAAAAGCCTTTGCCCCCAATAGCCCCTTATCACATCAGAGGCCATTGTGCTAACTGAAACTGGAAGCATCAAACCCCAAAAAGCCGACGAATGATAGATTGTATTAAATGAATTAACTGGCACCATTATCCCTTGAGGTAATGCCACTTTTGGGGCATGCTCATCAAACCTAATATCAAAAGCTTCCAAACCAGATTTCCTAGTAAAATAAAACACAGAATCAACATCTGGCAATCCATTTGATATCCCTTGCTGTATAAATTGTTTCCCACCAAAAACCTCAGTATAGAATTCTTCATTCTCAATTTCACCCACATTCTCCAATGGCAACCCTCTAGGCCAAACTGACCTCTGCCCAAAATGAATATAAGGATTCAACACAGTCCTATTCACATTCTCATGACTATACTGCAATATAGTCTCTTGCCTAGCTCCCTCCCCAATTAATTCCACATCAAAATGTTTCCCCAAATCATCCCCAATAACCTCTCCGCGATCATCAGCATCGAAGATCTTCTTCGCCCCATGCTGGATAGCAAACAAATACCCAACACTTTTCCTCACATAAGAATCAAATGGCACAAAATCCACAACCCTAAAACCCAAACTGGCTTGCTGCTCTAAAGACAAGTATATTGCACCCTTTAACACCCAATCTCTCGGAGTCCTTGAATTCCCAATAGCGAGCAATTGCCATCCCTTGATTTTAACGAGTTTCTTGAGCGAATCAGACGGGAAATCAGACACCGAAACAACGATCCATTTCTCAGTGCGAAAATTCGCATAAGGAGAAGTGGTATCAGCGATTGTTGGGATATGATTCCAATTAATATGAGGAAAATGAAGGGTTTTCTCAATGGGTTGAGATTTAGATTGGAGATAAAGAAAAGCAGCAGAATCACCAGTATTCCAGAGAAAGAAGACGATAGCAACAGTAACTATGAGGAAAAAACAAGTGATGATCTTATAAAGATTTTCAGAAAACCAGGTGGAGAAATCAAGGGATTTAGATGGTGAGAAACGGTAACTCTCGTCGGGGTTGTGGTGGTGGTGGGAATTGAAAGTGGGTAGAGACCTGGAAGATTTGGGGGATTTGGGTGCTGTTATACGGTCTTGGACCAACATTGGTGACCCCCCAAAACAACAAAAAGTTCTGAAAATTGCTTAACACAAAACACACCACACTGTTTCTCAGTCTCTGAGTATAATTGGGAGCTCAGTTCTTGATAGACTTTGAACTACAAAATTTCTGAATCTCACACACACACTCTCTAAGCTTGACTTGTGTTTCTAAAGACAGTGTTCTTTCAAAAACATTTGTTTTTGGGTTTTTTGTCAGTTTATTCTCTCTATAGCAAAAACCCACTTGCTGCACTATGGCTTGACTGGCTCCAAGGCAAAATGTTGGGTTTGTTGTTGCCGACAAGAATGGTTGGGTGAGGGGTTTCTTAGGCTTGAATGCAATGTAATGTTACGTACCTGCTACTTGTTTGGTGGGGTGGAAGGGTGGGGTTAGAGTGTCACTTTCTTTCTTTTTTTCTCTTTCATTTCAATTTTAATAGTGATTTATATATTTTAAATTTAATTTATGTATAAATTTTGTTATATATTCTAACTAATTTTGATATTATATTATAGTTGGCTTGATTGATTAAATTAATACTCCTTCCATTTCATAATAATAGTCATTTTAGAAAAAAAAATTTATTTTAAATTATTTATCGTTTTAGAAATTTAATACAATATTTATTAGTTTTTTTTTAATTTTACCCTCGTCTCCAACTCTAATATCTCATATGCTTTCTTATTTGGTAAGAGAAAAATAAAGGTATATTTATCAATCTTGATTAAAATTAAAACTATTTAATAATTTTCTTAATAATATGTATGCATACTCATAAAACGACTATTGTTATGAAATAGATGAAGTATGATATTATTTGCCCATTAGTAGGTTGGCTATTAACTTGCTTAGTTTTATTTCATGTGGATGTATACCCAAACAAAATTAACTAATTGAAAATTCATTTGCCCATGTGTTTTTGTGTATGCCTCCATGAGAAGCAACCTGAGGGGAGTTTAGTCTTTACCAACATTTACTAGTGCCCTTATACTCCATTAATAAATTGTTTACCACTTTGCCACACAATGGAGAAAAAAAAGAACAAAAAAATAATTAAATTTTGATCACTAAAAATGGTAACGGATAGGATATTTTCATGTATTCTAATCCATCTGATTCCTTTATATAAAATTTGAATTTGAGATCAATTAAAAATAACTACCTGTTTTAAGTTTGCATAGGATGAGTCTAGCATATTCAATTTCTGATACTCAAAGGTCCTCATTATATAAATAATAAATTTAATGCAAATTTAATTAAGAGATGTTAAAAGAGATGGCTATGTAGTCTATTTCGACTTCCATTATAAAAAAAAATTCATAATATTATTAATTAATTAATAAAATATTTATATAAAAAGATATTAAAACATTTTTGTGAGGTTATTAAATTTATAATAATATAAATTATTAATTAAAATTAAATGGATATTTAGTAGGTTCAAATAGTATGCGGGTATATTTATTAAAATTGGGATAGGTAAATATAATAAAGGGTGTTATGAAAATAAACAAAAGTAAAAGTAACAAGAACACAAGAATGAATAAGAACAATAATTTTGTATTGCTATTTTCTTGGTGTGTATAACAATGCTATGAGTATTTCTATTTATTAGGTAAAAACAACATTGGTTACAATATAATCAATTACAATAAACTCAATAACATGTAACCTAATGTAATAAAGGAGATGAGTTATAGAATTCTAAAGGTTATGAGTTATAGATATCCATTTTCTAATTTATTCATAACACTCCCCCTTGGACGTCTATCTTTGTAAAGAATATGCCTCATTAAAACCTTACTAGTAAAAACCCAGTGGGAAAAAAAAACTAGTGAAGGAAAAAGAGTACAATATCCTTACATGCAAATAGTACACTGTCTCATTAAAAACCTTACCAGGAAAACCCAATGGGACAAAACTTTTGGTTAAGGAAAAAAGAGTACAGTGTTAAACTCCTCCTATTTGCAATATCACTGAAGATCTTTAAGACAACGCATTCCAATACTATGAACCAATTTCTTAAATGTGGCAGTAGGTAATGCTTTAGTGAACAAATCTGCTAGATTATCACTTGAATGAATTTGTTGAATACTAATCTCACAATTCTTTTGAAGATCATGTGTAAAGAAGAATTTCGGTAAAATATATTTTATTCTGTCTCCTTTAATATATCATTCCTTTAATTGAGCAATACAAGTTGCGTTATCTTCACATATTGTTGTTGGGATTTCTTTATCCGAAAATAGACCACACATTTCTCGAATATGTTGGGTTATTGATCTTAGCCAAACACATTCTCGGCTTGCTTCATGAATTGCTATTATCTCCGCATGATTTGAGGAAGTAGCAGCTATTGTTTGCTTTGTAGAACGCCAAGATATAGTTGTATTACCATATTTGAATAAATAACCCGTTTGAGATCGAGCTTTGTGTGAATCAGATAAATACCCTACATCTTCATAACCAACCAATTGAGGTTTAGATTCATTTGTATATAACAAACCCAAATCAACAATTCCTTTAAGATATCGCAATATATGCTTAATACCATTCCAATATTTTCGGGTTGGCAAAGAACTATATCTTGCTAACAAATTGACAGAAAAGGCAATATCAGGCCTCGTATTATTAGCAAGATACATTAGCGCACCTATTGCACTAAGATATGGTACTTCAGGACCAAGAATTTCTTCATTATCT
>CATKHJ010222815.1:0-12409 GCA_949750685.1 Vernicia montana | reverse complement strand
TATTATTATTATTATTATTATTATTATTTAACATGCATGTTAGAATTGTATTGAATAAGTTCATTTTTCCATGAACTTTGTATTCAATAATGTGTTAATTATTTATTTAGATATACTAATAATAATGGCGAGTTAATTATTCTCTTAATTAAATATGATTATTCTAGTGGTGGTATACATTAAATAAAATGATAATCCCGTGTTAATTATTTTTTAAATGGAATAAGGTACAAAAAAAAAAAAAAAAAAAGTCCCTCAAATTTGATCCGATGAGCAAATATGCTACTTAACTTTTTTTTTAGAATAAAAAACTTACAAAATACCATTAAAAAAAAAACTTACAAAATAACTTATTTAAGCCAATTAAGCCCTTCTCTTAGACATAAGTTTAACATTGTTAGAAATACTTATTTTTTGTATTATAATAATTTTTTTATTTTAAAAATAATTAAAAAATTAAGAATATAATAAATTAATTAATTTATATAGAAAAGAACAATTGTGTGTGTGTGTGTAATAATAGATAGATAGAAAAGAAAAAAAAAAAATCCTCTACTAAAATACTCGATTCACTCTTTTTGTTTTTGTTTTTTTGTGTAATCTAAATTCACTCTTTTTGTTTTTTTCCTGAATATCATGGCACCGTTTGCTCTACTTAAATCCTTGATTCCCTCAAGAATCAATTATTGTTGTCCTAGGTTCCTCCATCAACGGTGACGAAGTTGCTACATCATCTCGCAGAGGTTTGTTATCACTCCTTCACTACCCTTTCTATATTTATAGATTTTCTAAGATATATATCACTTGTAGATCCCTAATTCCTTATTTCAATAGTTAATCAATTTCTAATTTTAAGATTTCTTCTCCGATCGACTCCATCGATTTTTGAATTTTCAAGACCTTCTCGGCTACAGAAATTCCAATTTCAAGATTACTATAGTGACGGCCATGGCCATGGCAGAGATTGTTGGAATAAAAAAAAATCGACAATCAACAATCAAATTTCTCTCTTGAAACATTATATATTGTATAAGAGTTTTGAATCGTATTTTGCGATTTGTAACGAAAGATTCAAGAGAGATTAATATTAATTTTTGTATTGTATTGTGTTGTTAAATTTTCAAGAGATTAATATTAATTCAGTTCTTTTATTGTTTGGAATTATGGCTATTTTTTTCAAATTTATTAGGGCTAAAGAGTATGATACAATTCCAGTAGATGGTTCTGGTGCTTACTGCTTTGAAAAGAAGAATTTTTGAATTAAAGTATAAATCTAAAAAGAAATTTGATTCTAATGGCTTGTGTTTGGGTACTGATTTTGATCTTGTGGTTATTAATGCCTAGACTAATGAACAGTATGTTGATGATATGTTGATTCCTAATAATACAAAACTGATTTTGATCGGTTTTGGGAATGGAGTTTTGAATCAGTTTTGGTAATGGAGTTTTGAATGAGAGAGATAGGGAAGAGAGAGAGAGAATGACAAGAGAGAGAGAGTGAGTATGTAAGTCATAATAAAAAGAAATTTTAATTTTAATTTTTTGTGGGTTCATTAAATCAGAAAGTCAAACGAAGATATGCGTTTAAATTAATCAATATCTGTTCTGTTAAGATGTATAATTGACCTAAATAAGAAATTTTGTAAATTATTTATTAAAAAAAAGTTAGATATTTGATCATCGGATCAAATTTGAAGGGTTTTTTTTTTTTTTTTTTTTTACTTTATCTCTTTTTTAAATATATAATAGAATAATGGTGATGAGTTGTGACAATAAAATGATCAAGATGGGTAGTGATACTAGGGGTGTGCGGTTTATTCACATTTCTCTAAATTCGTTTCACATTATTACTATATTTTTCAGTATTTTTTGCTTAATTACAAGTTAATTATCATTAATTTTTTCTTAAAATGTCAATTATAAATAAAATTTAACTATCTTTTTTTTTTTCCAAACATAATAAGTATATATAAAAAGCGATTCCTTCACATTATAAATTTTATCTATTTCTATTGGTAAATTATTTAAAATAATGAAAGTTAGTTGTAAAAATGAAATAAATTATTTTATAATAATTTTAAAAATAAAAATAATGATTTAGATTTAAATAAAAAATTATTTTTGGCATAAATTATAGTAAATTTATAGATAAATTTTAATTTATATATCTTTTTATTTCTTTTAGTTAAAAATTTATCTTTTTCTACATTTATAAAATTACAAAAGAAAAAATATTTATTATAAAATTATAAAAAAAATTGAAAGTTAAAAAAAAAAGTTAAAATTTACTTATAAGATAAATGGTTAAAATTGATATTTTAAGAAAAAAATATTGACAGTCAATTCACAATTGAGCGTTAAATACTCTAAAAGACATTGAGAATGTGAAGAATTTGAAAAATAAAAATAGCCCCGCCATGATAATAGTAGTAATGATCATGCAAGATGGTGGCGTTATTATGGTTGCAAGAGGCAAAGGTAAAGGTAAATGTAGTATAGCAATAATAGTGTGAATCACAACAATATAATTTAAATTTTTGTTGTTAAATTTGTAATAGAGTTATTATATATGGCAATAAAGATGATAAGTTAAGTAATAAGTAATAACAATAACAGTGATTAAGTAATCATATATTTAATAATTTCAAAATAAAAAATAGATGGATTCTTATAGGAAAATTATGAAAAATAATAATTCAATGTTTTCCAACTTAGCGTAAATTCATAAAATTGAAAAACTCCTTTTCAAAAAATTAATTTCCTGTGTTTGTGGGAAATTTGTTTAAGAAGCAGTTCCAATCTTCGAGAAATTTTTAGGTGAATTTAGTCCATGTGTCGACACATGGACTATGTTCACTTAAAAATTTATCCCAATCTCTCCATACATGGATTAGGTTTACCTAAAAATTTCTCTCAATCTCCCCACTTTCATTTCATATTAGAAAATTATTCGCACATCATTTTACAAGTATTTAATATTTTTCATAAACAAGTGAGCATTGAAGAATTATTGTATATGATTTTTATTCGCAATTAATTAGCTAATTTCAATTGATAGAATGGAAGAATTTGCATATTAAATGAGTAGAATTACAACCATTTGTTTTAGAAACGAACTACGTTCTAGTCACATAAAAGGAAAGGTGGGGTTGGCTGATAGAAAAGGACAAAAAATATATAAGCTATGATTAATTAGGCTTTAATCATACAAATATTGTCATTGGATTAATGGTAATGATAAAGCACAAAATGCAATAATTTGTCCTGATTTTAATGAAAAAATAAATCTAAAACTAGCTCATAATTTCCTTACCTGTAATAAAGGGTTCTGGTTTATGTAGCTATCAGTTGAAGTATGCATAGTATGATATCGTCAAAAGTGGCAATATCAAGAGTCATATCATCATCAAAGTTTGATGCTGAGAATAGTCTTGAGATCATTCGGTTCATTTCACTTTAATCATTCTTCCACCTACAAATATATTTTTTCTGGACAAACATTATTTATTTATGGATTTCAGATTTTTCTGTCCTATTTAGCCCAATAGAAAAATAAAACATATTTTATTTGCTTTGAATATTTCAGTTTCACGCTTTCAGCCCAAGCAAATGGAGCCAACTAGTTGCTGTGTCAAAAAATTGAAAAGGTCCATGGGCTGCTGCCCAAGTAAGTCTCATTCCCTTATTTGAACCTTTGTTTACATGCTTATTCCTGTATTGGGTTCAATTCTTTGCAGAGACAGTGTCAATGAATTGACAGTTAAAAAATGGGGGCTTTTCTTGTTTTATATACTTGTTATTTTCCCTTTGTTGCAGATGAGATTGAAGCAAAATCTGCAGAAATTTCTAGTCTTGTAAATTCTTGATAGAGGTCCAAGTTCAATCTGAATAATAATCTTATATTCTTCAAGTGATATAGAGCAAAATTCTGATAGAAAGTAGTTTTCTACTGTTTTGCAGTTCTCTGTTACTCTGTGAACTGGCCGCTTTAGCTAAGCTGTTCAAATGTTTTTTTTTTATCTTTTGTCTAAAGCAATAATGGGGCATCATTGCAAATTTGCAATGTGATTGACTCTGGCAACAAAATTTCCCCCACCCCGTTAGAATGGTACTGGCCAATGTCCTGTGCTTGCTTTTTAGGTCCTGGCTAGAATTAAAAGCAATGGTATATGCTAATCTTTTATGGGTATTTGTTTTGGATGAAGTGAAAAGTGTAGAAAAGATTATGCTGTTAAACATTACAAAATTAAATCTATGAGAAGACCAAATGGGCCCTTATCTTGGTGGAAAAAGACTTCTGACGAAATTAGAATTCGAGAATAGCAAAAAAGCAATTCCATATTCTAATTCTCTCATTCATTACAGCAAAACACAAAACAAAGGAAAGCCTAAACTAACCCAAAAAAAAAAAAAAAAGAAAGAAATGTTGATGAGAAGCCTTCACTTACACTCCACTCACAAAATTTTCCTTCCTCTAAGGCTCACTTCACTCTTCTTTCTTTTAATTTCTCTCAATAAGAATGAAATCCTCGTCAAAGCTCATATCTTTGATTATGCAGGTTGCTCTCAAGAAAAGTATCAACCCAATTCTCCATTTGAAGGCAATCTCAATTCTTTTTTAGCCTCAGTTGTAAGCTCATCTTCTCAAGCCTCTTACAATAGCTTTGCAATTGGAAATGGAACTTCAACGCCAGCAGAAGCCACTGTATATGGTTTATATCAATGCAGGGGTGATTTAAAGACTATTGATTGTTCAAGATGCATAGAAAGTGCTGTTAACCAGATTGGTCTAGTTTGTCCATACTCTTATGGAGCTGCTTTGCAACTTGAAGGCTGCCATATAAGATACGAGCATAATGATTTCTTAGGGAAGCTTGATACAAGTCTGAAATACAAGAAGTGCAGTAAAAGTGTAAATAATGATGTTGAATTCTTTCGGCGAAGAGACGATGTTCTTGCTGACTTGCAAACAGCTATTGGATTTAAGGTCAGTAGTTCAGGTCTTGTAGAAGGGTATGCACAGTGTTTGGGGGACTTAAATTCAGCTGATTGCTCTTCTTGCCTAGCGAACGTTGTTGGGATGTTAAAGAACTTATGTGGATCAGCTGCAGCAGCTGATGTGTTCTTGGGACAGTGTTATGCTCGCTATTGGGCATCAGGCTACTATGATTTCCCTTCAGGTTTAGTTCATACTTCTTAGTAGAAAGTAGTTTTTATTATTTGCAAATAATTTTATAAAAAACCAAGAACAGATTGTCCTGTTTCTGTTTTTTGTCTATCTCTAGTATTTTGATAATGCAGGTCATTGCAAGCTTTATGTCATTTTGTAGATCAACTAAAATAACATTGTATACACCAAATTGACCACTTTAGTGCTTTCTAGAGATAGATAAAGAGAGACAGAGGTTTGAAAATTTCCTTGCTTGGAGTCAACAAGTTTTTCTTTTTATAAAGTAAACCATTAAGGAGCATCAGCACTTTGGTTTGCTTTCTTTTAGGCACTCCCATTTCTTAATGTCATTTCTGCCTTTTTTTTTTCCTTCGATCTTTTAAATACATCATAATCTTTTTATTTTTTGCATTAACCATAGTTAGTTAAATTGTGTAGTGGGTAGAAAAGTTGTTCCGTTCCATTATTCTTTTGGTGATTAGGTCAATACCACATTTCAATTATGCAATTGGCAGAATTGAATGCTATGATTTGCCTTAAAAGTTCCATTAATAGCTGATAAGATGTTCCAAATTAAAGAGAAAAGTGGAATCTGTTAAGTTTTTAATATAGATTTGGGAGAATTAACTTTAGAAGCCAGCTATTAAGATTGGAGAACCCATATATTAATCACTTAATATATTTATATTTAATTAATGTGAGATTTTTTCCAATATTATATTCTTAACAAAATCTTTAAACAATCAATACCATCCCATTTAGTTTAAAGAATCTAATTGTTCCTTTGTCTTGTTATCATTCAATGAACTAGAAAGAACAAAATTTAATATTCCAGTACCAATCAAAGTGGGAAATTTTTGCTTTTCACTTAAATTATTTGCCTCTTCTCATTTATACATTTAACAAAGAAAAAGCTTTAAGAAACAATTGTATTTGGTAGTGGCAGCTTTGTTTAGTCTCTTTATCAAGCCAATTTGCATAGGACTAATTCCATTGCTTTCTTTTTCTTTTTTATTATACTATTTGTATTAGATTCCTCCCACGAGGATCAAGTGGGAAAAACAGTAGCCATCATTGTTGGTATACTAGCAGGTCTAGCCGTTCTAATCGTTCTTCTCTCAGTTTGCAGGAGAACAATGGGTAAATTTCTCTTTACGATATTAATGATAACATCTTAATTATCACGAAAATGATGATGATTATTGATGATGGATTGCTTGTATGCAGGTTAATTAAGAAGATAGAGATGGGGGAGATATGAGGTTCTTTTAAAGATTTAATCTTTGTTTTAATATTCTTGTGACAGATATGTACTCTACTTTTTGTTAATTTAAATGGACCCTAGTTTTTGCACAAAAAAGAAAGTGGGCGTTATCTTCTGGCATAAAGTAACCCTAATCTCTATCAACTTCAAAAGAGCTGCTGATTCCTTTCCCAAAGCACTACAAATCTCAAGCATGCTTAATTTTCCATAAAATGCAACTCTTAACTAAACTGGAACTTAAAATTAACCAATATTTAAATTTCAAATAAAGGGGCAACTAGAAGAAAAGATCAAGTACAAACAAATAACAAATTTCAAGAACAAGAAATGATTAAAACATGAACATTAACATACCATGGGTTCATTTCTTGAATCCAAACTTGGAAGCAACGTTTAGGGAAAACAAGTCTAATGCAATACAAGTGGTCTGTTTTGTATTAAAAGCCTTGGCGTTAATTGAGTCAATTAACTTGGTCTTTCTTCTTAAATCATTGATAGTATCCAAACAAATGTCAGCATTAGTGTCGGCTGAAGACAGGGACACATTAATGTTAAATTCTTGGCAAGACAGATCACAATGATGATGAGGGTGATGGTGGTGGTGGCGGTGGTTTCCCAAGTGGCGGAGCATTGTAATTGACTCCTGTATATTGTCCACAGCTTCAGTTATTTCTTGTAAACAAACTCGCGCAACTTGAATATCCTTATTTTGTTTGAGTTGATTAACGCTATTAATAGCCTTAAATCTGTTGAACACTTTGGAGATGTATGATCTTGCATCCTGTGCTCTGTTTAAACTGACCAAAAAGGCAGCTTCAGTCAATTTCTTTTTGTTTTGTATTGTGGAGTTTGGAAACAGAGAGAGATAATGGATACAAAGGGCTGGATAAGTAGTGTTCTTGCATGAGGCCTTAAGGCCCTCACCATTGGACTGTGCCTGAGAATGTCTTGATTCTATTCCTACATCACCACCTGAAACACCAAAGATGGAAACTAGGAGTGGTAATAGTACTAAGGAAAGGCTAAGATTGAGCATTTCTTTTTCTGTTTTTTAAAGAGGAGAAGGATTTGAAATTGTGAATGGAAAAATGGATACAAAGTTGTGTATATATAGAAAGATTGTCAAATGTTAAACTTCAGTGTTGCGTTTTATTTTGAGAGTCAAGTAATTCTGGATTTGTCCTATTAAAATGGAACTCCGTTTTCCAGGCTAGTTCGTATTATTAGGCTCTATATATAAAAAGAAAATAATAATAATAATAAGCACTAAATACGCATTAATAAAATATAATGCTTTTAATATTTGGTTTAATGTTAAGTAATATAGTAGTGAATAGAGTGTCGATCCCATGAGTAAGAATCGTCAAATATTAAAATTAAAATTTTTTCTTATTATTTAGAGAATCGAACATTAAAAAAAGGATTTAAATTAAAATTAAATTAAACTAAAACTAGAATATGAGAATTAATTAAATTAAATTAAAAATAATGATATGAAAAGTTTATGATTTAAATTTTTATCAATTGACTATCTATAAATTATTTTTAATTGAATTGATTGAATTTTATTTTATTAGAATTAATGATTAGATTTACAGCAAGTAGTTGAGAAATAAGAAAAAGCTAATAAGATTGGGCATTTTGTAAAAAGAAGGTTTTTTAAATGAAAAATATGACTTTCGTAGTATATGTATAGAAAAGCTTGGCCTATAAGGTAGCCTATTAAAATGTAACTGTGTTTACCAGGGTAGTTCTAATTATTTGCTAATAAATTTGCATATATTCAAACTTTATGGAAATTTATTTCGGAATATTACCAATTTTAAGAGAGGAGAATAAAAAAAAAAAAAAAAAAACACTTGTGAGAATTTGCACACATCTCTTTCACGACTCAACAATTAAAATCTTGTTGTTAGCGAATTTACGAGGCCATAGATATCCTCATTTGTTTTTGGGTCGTGTTCGGGAAATTGTTGGCCAAGTAGTGGAAAGTTTGTGTTGGGCTAAGTTCACTGGGCTCTAAATATTTCACATCTATATCTCATTTAACCGAAATGTAGTCTTTTGTTTTTATGGGCCTTTTATAATTTTATTTCCTGTTCAAGTTTTTTTTTTTTTTTAAGTACAAATTTTCAGTTTAAGTTGAGAGCCACCGTAACCTTTCACATCAATAATATAATATGTGTGAAATATAAAAATTAGCGTATCTTTTTAAAATTATTATAATTTTAAGGTGTATTCGTGTTTCTTCCTTATCACTGTATGTGTTTATACATTTAAAAAAAAAAAAATTGAGAGGAAGTGGATTTGAACTAATCACCTTTTTGTGGTTAGCAACACAGCTGGATTGGTAGAGCAAGAGCCCTAGGACATTGAGGTGTTGGAGTTCAATACCCACAATTGATGGGAGTTTATTGATATTTGAATTTGTAGATAAATTTGACTTATAAATGTCCTTGGACATTATCCATTATATACTAGGCGTGTAAATAAAAAAAAAATTAAATGTCGTTTTTTTTTTTTTTTTTTTAAAGTAATATGTAACTGTTAGTAAGTTGTCTTAATCTTCTTGAAAAAGAATAGTAAAATTTTCAAAAAGTAAAATTTTATATAATATGATAATGAGCAGGCATTGCCTTTTTTTTTTTTTTTCGAACAATAAAAAAAAATGAGATGTTGCTGAAGTAGGAGAGCAAGATATGTCTATAGATTTTATTTTATTTTTAAGAAAAGTCTATAGTTTGCTGTTGTTGTTAGAGAGAAAAAAAGAATTAATTCTATATCTCACTTTCCTATAATAGCTAAAGCTAATAGATTAATTGACCAAGCAATTGATGGATGATAAAACACGTTATTTAAACGGTCAATAATGAATTGATGATTATTATGCATGCATAATAAAAGGTCATTGATGTGATCATCTTAACTAACTAAAACAAAATACTATAAAAATATCACTAATTGCTAATATTAATTATGAACCCCATAATAATCCTGACCATAAGATCAAAATGATGATAAGAATAACCTCAAATTAAATTCCATATACATTAATATTATATTTTTTTTCAACTTACAATTCCACATGGGAAATAATAATAATGAACACCTTAATTTCTTCCTTTTTGGGCAATAGTGGGAATTTATTTTAGTGCCACAAGGAATTCTCAATTATAATGAACATGAAAAATTACAATAAAATTAATTAAAGTCCAGGAGTGAATGGCACATTAGTAGCAGGCAACCAAGAATTTCCTGAAATGAAGTTGGCAACAGTGAATTGTGATGCTACAGTTGGACTGGTGATGACATGGTAGCCTTTCCAGTTAACTCTATTAGCAGTAGATGAACCAGGGCCAGTGTTCATGTATTCTCCATAGTATAAAGTATTAAGAGCAAAATTACCATTCCATTCCATCCAACCAGCTGGGTCGATTAAACTATCAAGAAATGTTTTCATGAAAACAGTTCGAGAATATTGTTTCCATGGTCGACCAAGATAGGTTCTAACCGAACTTTGGACTGGTTTTAAATCAGAAGCTGCTGTTACCCTAGAATTATGAATAGAAATTCCAGTGTTTTGGTTAGGATCAGTCCTACCTTGAGCAGTAAGAGTGTTGGTCTTATTAGGAGGATTACGTGGGTAGATGTTGCAATTTTGAAGAACAACTGCAGCGTTACCAAATATAAAGTCTACTGTTCCATAGATATCGCATTCTCTATAGAATTGTCTTTGAGAATGAACGTAAAGAGTGTCTTGATAACCTTCGAAACTACATCTGTAGAATACAGAAAGATCTGCACCGGATCGTAGAGCTACTGCTTGATGGTTTTGTGGACCAGCAGTGTTTCTAATTGTCATATCTCGAGCAATAAATCCATCTCCAACAACAGCTGAAATATCCAAAAAAATTAATATAATATTTTATGTTTTTGTGCATGCATGTCATTATCAGTTTCCTAGTTTTACTTTTATTTTTTACCAGCTGTTTATATATCTAGAAATAATAATCATGATGATTAATTAATAAAACAATAAAGAAATAGAAAATTTTGAATGAATCTCATTTTTTCTTTGTTAAAATTCAAAACCCAAATCAATTAAATATCTTAATTATTAGAATATAATAATAATTGATATGACGTGTAAAAATATGTTTGTTAAATATATGAGCAAACATCTGTTGTTCTCGTTCACTAAATTGAATAATTTTTTAATTTGTGGTTCATAATAAAATTAATTTCGTTGCTAGCACATCAAAACATAAGACTTTCTGTTTAGTGGGGGAAAACGAAATAAGACTTGTTCTAATTGGGTAATTAATTATGTCAATACTTGCTGTTAAAGCAATTGAAAACCAATTGGCCAATGACCACCCCTTTGAAGTCAAGAACCATCAACAGCCTAAGTAGTATATACTAATAGTGTGGTCACAAATACGACAGACATGATTTTTTTTTTTTTTTTTTTTTTACAAACGACACGCATGACTTTTGTCACTTTTTAGATGACATGCAAAGATATGGAAATTCAAGCAAGAAATTTATTTGAAATCATTTTCGTGACTGATTGAGATTATAAGTTTAGAAAAATATTTTTTCATAAATTTAAACCCTAATTAGAAGCAAATTAATCAAGAAATAATTTTTTTCGTGCATACCAATCTCACCTATCCAACTTAAATTTAAAAAATTAATTACTTACCAAAGGTAGCTGATTTAAAAGTTGTAGAACCTCCTCCAACACTTCTGCTTCCTGTAACAATAGTTTTTCCAATACCATCACCAACAAACATGATGTTCTTCAAGCTCTTTCCTATCTCCACATTTTCATTATATGTTCCTGCCTTCACATATATTATAAACCTCCCAGTTCCTGACCTTTCTGATGCTGCAGCAACTGCTTCCTTAATTGTCTGATAATTTCCCGACCCATCTTTCGCCACAACAATATTAGCTTGGGAAGCTGGTGAAGTTGATTGCAGGAGCTTTCTATCACCAGGCTTGACCCATGTAGGGAACCCCTCTTTATAACTTGGTTCAGTATATGGTACATTATTAACAGCCAAACTATTGCTAATTAATTTAGAAACATTATTTGACATCAAAGGTAAAATATAATCGGATACTCCAAGCTCCATGAACCCGGTTTTACACGTTTCTAAATTGGTTAGAGCCGTGCTGAGCCATGTTTGTGAATCAGATTTTGAACATTTGCTAGTGGTTGTTTGATTGAGCCAAAGAATAGCATATTCATATAGCTCAAGGCAATCTTCCCAAGCAGCTTTTTCACGCTCATTTCTACACTTTGTGCCTAATGAGTAAGCATTGGCTTGTGCATGCGTGGCACGCTCTAAGGCTAATTGCATTGAAATTTTGAGAAAATCAGACTCTTGTTTGATTGGGGTGTTCTTTGGATTGTTGCTTAAAAAGTATGTACATGGGGCTGGATTGGGTGTTTTGTTACACCAAGATTGTACTTCTGTGTGATCGTACCCCAAAACAGTGGGAGAGAATAAAATAGGAGCAAAGAGAAGGATTATGAGAATTCGAAACTCCATCGAATATGGTATTTGATTGCAATAATTGCAAAATTAAAGTGAAAATCTCTTGATTATGAATTGGGTAATGGAAAGGGTATAGGGTTTATGAGTTAGTGTGGGGTTGATATCCTAAATGTCCCCTTTATATAGAAGTAGTGCTCGTGCATGTTGATATCATAAGGGTATTAACTAGTGATGGGATAGCAATACTTGCTCAACCTTCTCTTTTCCTTCTACCTAATTTATTCTGAATTATTTGTATATTACAATTTTTTATATATATAATATAATTAAATTTATTGCTAGGAAGGAAAACTTCAAATAATATGCAGCTAGCTAGTTATTTACAACAATATAAGCGTGAAATATATATATATATATATATATATATATATATATATATATATATATATATATATATATATATATATA